>CAUYLG010027148.1:0-27439 GCA_963573385.1 Cacajao melanocephalus
CTGATTTTTTTTGTTATAAACCCAATAAGTTTTTTTTAATTTTCAAGTTGTTTTATTTTATTGCTCTGGTTATTTTTTTTTTTTTTTTTTTTTTTTTTACTTTAATGTAGTAGCCAGAAAGGTGGATTTTCTGTTTATTGAGACTTGCAGGACTATTAAGTGAAGAGTATAGGGGCTTTTGAGAAAGAGACTCAAGAGTTTTGCTTTGGCTATGTTAACTTTGAAATTCCTATTGAGTATCCAAATGGAGATATTCAGTAGTAAGTTAGGTAAATAGTCTGGAGCTTACAGGATAGATCCAGACAATTCCCTGGAAATAGAATCCTCATAGAGAATACTTAAAGCCATGATATTGAGTGAGATCATCTAAGAAGGTGTTTGTAGAGAAAAGAAATGGCCCAAGTACTGAACCCTTGGACATTCTAGCATTTAGTGGTCTGGAGAATGAAGAACTAGCAAGAAAACTGAGAAAGAGCTACAACTGAGGTAGGATGGGAACATAGAGATGATAGTGTTCAGAAAGAAGTGAAGACAGTATTTTGAGGAGGTTGAAATGATTAACTTTTTCAGATTCCTCTAATAGGTCCGTGTTAATGGCTCTAAAAAACTGCCATGGAAATTTCAGTGACTCAGCACAGAATTCATTTTGTTTTCAAGGAAAGTCCATTACTGTGTCCACAGTATGATAGCTCTTTCTCCAAGCAGTGAATCTGCTACCTTTCATTTAGTTACTCTGAGGATCCCTAGGGCCTCAGATTCAGAAAAGAGTTTTAGAAAGATAGAGATTTTGCTGATGAAGTATCATGAGTTCTAGAGGGCAGAAAGGAGGAGATTCCAGTGTGTGAGTGAGAGATGAAGTCAGCTGGGGGTTGCAAAGATCTATTTAGTGATGAGAATCTGGCTGATGAGGGGTATTCTTAGAATTTTGGGCTTCTCTTGGTGGCTAATGTAAATAGAATATAAAAGGAATGAAGGAATTAGTACTGATGTTTCTAATGCAGAATGAGGTGACAAGTCTGTGAGTATTGGGGCTGGAGGGATGTGGTCTTCAATCCCTCTGGGATTATAGGCATGAGCCACCATGCCCCACCTGAAAAAAGTTTGAAGAAATTTAAATTATACATTCAGTTAATATGTACAATTATATATTTAGTGGGTTTTTTAAAATGATTGCAATTATGTATGTCAAATTAAAACACCAAAAAAAAAAAAATGAAATTTTTAGGCCTGTGGTTTTTCTTTGGATTGCAGAGACCTCTACAAAATAATCAAGAATCATAACTTTCTTTTTTTGCTCTCCACTTATAGGAGAAATAATTAAATGCAGATCAAATAAACATATTTAATGGATTTATTTAAGTTAACATCCAGACTACATACTGGGGTCATAATAGATTCAACTTACAATTCCTGTATCAGGAATCAAATGAGAAGAGTTTTGAGTATTAGCAAAACAGCTCCTAAATTGGTCTCTATGTTTTCACTCTTTTCCTCTTCCAATTATATATCCTTTGTGTTAATATAAGAATTTTAACTTCATAACTCAGGAATGGAAAACAAAATATAATGTGTTCACTTATAAGTAGGAGCTAAGCTGTGGGTTTGCAAAGGCATACAGAGTATTATATTAGATATTAGAGACTAAAAACGTGGGTTGGAGGAATATTTAGGTGACAGGTGCACTAAAATTTCAGATTTCATCACTGTACCATTCATCTGTATAACCAAAAACAATTGTATTCCTAAAAGTATTGACAAAATTTTAAAATTGTTAAAAATACAAACAACTTTCACTTGTAAAACTCAAATTTTATTACACCTAATTGCTTAACAGTTTTCACTATCTCATGGTCCTTCAGGATGAATTTTATGTGTCTTTGCAAGATATTTAAGATCCTCCACAACTAGGCTTTATCTTATCTTTCTGATCTTACCTCTAGTATACCAGTTGCATTTTTTGTGTGGTATGCTTCATTCACATGAAACTACTTAAAGTGCACTTTGAATCTATACCTTTGTGCATCTTCTTTCTGTCTGCTATTCCTTCTTTCTTTGATTTAAGAATTCTTTCTCAACCAAACTCCATGTCACCTCCTTTGTGGAGACTTTCCTGCCAATATTTGATTGAATTAATTTATTCTTTCTGCGTTACCAGAATTATTTATTTATTTTACTTTAAGTTCTTAGATACATGTGCAGAACATGCAGGTTTGTTACATAGGTATACACGTGCCATGGTGGTTTGCTGCACCCATCATCCCATCATCTACATTAGGTATTTCTCCTAATGCCCTCACCTATGACAGGCCCTGGTATGTGATGTTCTCCTCTGTGTGTCCATGTGTTCTCATTGTTCAACTCCCACTTATGAGTGAGAACATGTGGTGTTTGGTTTATTGTTCCTGTGTTAGTTTGCTAAGAATGATGGTTTCCACCTTCATCCATTTCCCTGCAAAGGACATGAACTCATCCTTTTTTATGGCTGCATAGTATTCCATGGTGTAAATGTGCCACATTTTCTTTATCCAGTCTAACATTGATGGGCATTTGGGTTGGTTCTAAGTCTTTCCTATTGTAAACAGTGCCACAGTAAACATCTGTATGAATGTGTCTTTATAGTAGAATGATTTATAACCCTTTGGGTATTTACCCAGTAATGGGATTGCCAGGTCAAATGATATATCTCTTTCTAGATCCTTGAGGAATTGCCACACTGTCTTCTACAATGGTTGAACTAATTTGCACTCCCACCAACAGTGTAAAAGCATTCCTGTTTCTTTACATCTTCTCCAGCATCTGTTGTGTCCTGACTTTTTAATGATTGCCATTCTAACTGGTGTGAAATGATATCTCATTGTGGTTTTGATTTTCATTTCTCTAATGACCAGTGATGATGAGCTTTTATTCATATGTTTTTGGCCACATAAATGTCTTGTTTGGAGAAGTGTCTTTTCATATCCTTTGCCCACTTTTTCATGGGGTTGTTTGTTTCTTGTAAATTTGATTGTTCATTGTAGGTTGCGGGTTTTAGTCCTTTGTCAGATTGACAGATTGCAAAATTTTTCTTTCATTCTGTAGGTTGCCTGTTCCCTCTCATAACAGTTTATTTATTTTATTTTATTTTATTTTATTTTATTTTTTGCTGTGCAGAAGCTCTTTTGTTTATTTAGATCCCATTTGTCAGTTTTGGCTTTTGTTACCATTGCTTTTGGCATTTTAGTCATGAAGTCTTTGCCCATGCCTGTGTCCTGAATGGTATTGCCTGCATTTTATTCTAGGGTTTTTATGGTTTTAGGTCTTACATTTAAGTCGTTAATCCATCTTGTGTTAATTTTTGTATAAGGTGGAAGGGGTCCAATTTCAGTTTTTTGCATATGGCTAGCCAGCTTTCCCAACATCATTTGTTAAATAGGGAATCCTCTCCCCATTGCTCGTTTTTGTCAGGTTTGTCAAAGACAAGATGGTTGTAGATGTGTGGCCTTATTTCTGAGGCCTCTGTCCTGTTTTATTGGTCTATATATCTGTTTTGGTATCAGTCCCATGCTGTTTTGATTACTGTAGTCTTGTAGTATAGTTTGAAGTCAGGTAGCGTGATGCCTCAAGCTTTGGTTTTTTTTTGCTTAGGATTGTCTTGGCTATGCGGGCTCTTTTTTTGGTTCCATATGAAGTTTCAGGTGTTTTTTTCCTGTTCTTTGAAGAATACCCCTGGCTAATTTTTGTATTTTTGTTAGAGATGGGGTTTCACCAACCGACTAGGATGGTCTTGCCCCCTTGACCTCTTGATCCTCCTGCTTCAGCCTCCCAAAGTGCGGGTATTACAGGTGTGAACCACCATCCTGGCCCACACCGTTTTCATAATTCTACATAAAAATCAGATTTATTGCTTTATAGTCACACTTTGAATAATTTGTTCTTCTTAATGAATCTTGGTTTTGAGTATAAAAACAGTGCCAGCCTGTTGCAGCTATAAGCAAAAAGACTGCCTCTCTCAACCTAAAAATTCTTACTGTTTCTCTGATCTCATGATATGGTATCTGGAAGTGCTTTAGCTCATTACTACCTTGCACTGTTATTTCTGGTGTTGGTGGTGGTGTTGATTGTGTGTATACACGTGCTGAGGAAATTTGGGAAGTTCCAATTTTTTGTTGTTGTCTGTGTGATTTGTTTTGGAATTGAGGCCAGGGTAAAGGAATTTTATTGTTCTCAGTGGATTAATATGATAATGTATATATAACTTGAAGGTTGAGTTCTAGGGAGATTCATGTCTTTACTTTGCTATTTATAACAAGACTGTTAATCAGTGTGTTCACTCTTACTCACTTTCTCATTATTTCACCGCTTCTTTTCTTCTCTTTATTCCCTTCCCCTTACTTCGTTTCTTGTTTTTTCTTTCTTGACAGAATTCAGAATCCCTGCCTTGTTCCATGACTTTCCAGTGAGATCTGGGTAGACTTTATTGTTTATCTCCTGCAAATTATGCATGAAAAACTGAAATCTAAATAGTTGACATGATTTTAAGATCATATATCTTGAATTGGTAGAATAAAAAAAGAAACGTAGGTTTTCTGAGTACCCCCAGTCCATGCTTTCAGGAAACTTTAAATATATTAATCCTACTGATATCTGAAATTCTGTCACAAAGACTTTTTTGATTTTTTTGTTTTTATTTTAAATCTCAAAGCTTCTACAAATAAGCATAAGCTTCATGAGGACTGGGATTGTGTCTGTTTTGCTCACCACAGAATTTCTAGTTCTTAACCGAAGCCTTAAGAAAGTAATAGGTACTCCACAAGTAGTTTTAGAATGATATTTTTTGACATATTGAAATTAGGGGGTATTTCAATTTTCCATCCTCCTTTCTTCTTCTTTCTTATTTTTTGGTGAGCTATATTTTCTGATTTTTCTCCTATTAGCATATATTATTTCTCTAATAAAAGTATTTTTGAAACTATACCATATAACAAGAGACACCTTGAAGCCCATGAACAGTTAACACTTTATCTTTGTCTGCCTGCCTGCCTGCCTTCCCTTCCCCGCCCCTCCCCTCCCTTCCCCTCCCCTCCCCACCCCTCCCCTCCCCTCCCCTCCTTTCCCCTCCTTTCCCCTCCTTTCCCCTCCCTTCTCCTGCCTTCCCCTGCCCTCCCTTGCTTCCTGTTTAGCCTGTGGGACTGCAAGTCAATTAAACCTCTTTTCTTTATAAATCACCTAGACTCAGTTAGTTCTTTATAGCAGTGTGCAAACAGACTAACACAATTTTCATTATGGATTATTTTTCATAGTCATCTTCTCCGTCTGCTTTTGACTCTTCAAAAAATGCTTTCTCTACAGGATGATCTATGATCTGAGTTTGCAAGACTTATTTTCTAGAAGTTTTTAATTTTTATATTTTAATGTTTTCGGTAATGGAACTGTGGTTAAGGCAGTTGCCGCCTAGTATAATATTGTCTTGGCTATCAGTTTGATTTCCTATGAACATAAAGGAGAAATAAAAATTGACACACTTTTCTTCTTGATAACTATTAAAATTTCAAATAAAAATGGAACCACAAATTATAAATAGGTACCTTACACAAAGGTGATATGGAATGTCAAATAATATGCTATTAGGAAAATCTCAGTAATATACTAATAGGAAAAGATTTTAAGTAGGTACACATATGATTTGTTCTCTATTATAAAAGATATCAATTGTTTGTTTGATTATTTACTGAGCAAGGTATTATACTACTGCTACATGAAGTAAGCAGAGAAACATGAATTCTCCTTTCAGCAAAATGAATACTATGTTGGTATTAGCACTGTACTGAATAAAGTTCCTAAACATAAGTTAATGGTTACAAGTTTTATGTTTAAAGGGAAAATTTTAAAATAAGTATTCTATTAGAAATAATAATTCTTTATTGACTAAGTACTAAGCCTAACCTACTTTAGTGAAATCACCTTTCTTTACGGCTTTTACTTAGCAGATGATAAAAACCTAGAACAGAGAGGCTGGGCTCAGTGGCTCACGCCTGTAATCCCAACACTTTGGGAGGCTGAGGTGGGTGGATCACCTGCAATCAGGAGTTCGAGATGAGCCTCGCCAACATGGAGAAACCCCATTTCTACTAAAAATACAAAAAAATTAGCTGGGCGTGGTGGTGCATGCCTGTAATCCCAGCTACTTTGGAGGCTAAGGCAGGAGAATCGCTTGAACCCGGGAGGCGGAGGTTGGGGTGAGCCGAGATCGTGCCATTGCACACTCCAGCCTTGGCAACAAGAGCAAAACTCTGTCTCAAAAAAAAAAATACAAAAAACCCTGGAACAGAAAGGGCTTAATTCTAAGAAGCACTCACTATGAAAACTGAATTATTACAGCTGAACCAATGTATCTTGACTTTTGGATATGCTGAAGTAATGTGGTTATTGTGAGAATCTTAAACTTGAGAATATTTCTTGCCATTGGCTTATACATATTACAGAATATTTAGAATTACCTTTTAACCGTTGACATCATTTTTCAGCTTCCCAAAGTAAGAACAGAGATTTTGACATAGTGACTTTGAGTAATCGTTATCAGGTTCCATTTCAACTTGAAGAAGGTAAAGAGATGTTTTCATATAAATCATTGATTGAAATATAGATGCAAAAACAGTAATTTAATTCTGTGGCTTGGAATTTCTGGCTTTATGATTTTTCATCAAATTCTGTCTAATTGATTACATGTTAATAAATATGTGTATAAAGAGTATTTATCACTGGAAGAGTAAGAGTAGGAGATGACATAACCAGAATGTGTCATCAGTGTTCAACCATTACCTGCTACCATTTCTTGCTGCACCATATCACTATGTTCAGATGCTCCTTTGGAGAGACACACATTCAAATGTTTAAAGTTGTACCGTGAAGAATGATATGTTACACGGAATTAAGTCAGAATTTTGCCAGGCTCTAGAGGCGTAGTACTTTTTCCATTATTTCTTCATTAGAATATCATTCCAATGAAGGAATAATATTGTACCAAGTTGAATGGTTCATCCCCAAGACATATTTGTTGATATGTTATTTGAACCTCTGAAATTTGAGTCTCAAATTTATTTACTTATTGGTTGAAAACTGAAAGTGTAATAGATATGTTTGAAGTCAGATTACCATGTTAAATTTAGGCTTTATATAGCTCTAGTGGGAATGAATAAATATTATGTTTTCTGAACTATTTAATGTCCGTGATCCATAGTAGAAATATTATACATTTATTATATATTTGATAGAACTAGAAGTCATCATATGGAAATGGAATAATAGAACAGGCAACATAACATAGTAGTTAAGAGGATGGACCCTGGAACCAGACTGCTTAGATTAACATTCTTGTCTTGCCACTTACCAGCTGGGTGACTTGAGATGTTACTTAACCTCTTTGTCATCAGTTTTCCTCTCTGAAAATGGTGATAATAAGAGTCTGAAAACAGTATATTTCCTGTCAGGTAGTTATAAGTGTTAAACAGTTTATTATTATTATTATTTTGAGACTTTGTCACCCAGTCTGGAGTGCAGTGGCATGAACTCAGCTTACTGCCACCTCCACCTCCCAGGCTCAAAAGATCCTTCTACCTCAGCCTGCCAAGTGACTGGGCACACAGGCATACACCACCACACCCAGCTAATTTTTGTAATTTTTTTTGGTAGAGACAGGATGTCACCATGTTGTCGAGGGTGATCTTGAACCCCTTGGCTCAAGCAGTCTGCCTGCTTCAGCCTCCCAAGGTGCTGGGATTACAGCTATAAGCCACCATGCCTAGACAAACAGGTTAATATTTATAAAGCACTTGTAGCAGTGCCTGGAATGTACTAGGTGCTGTAGAGGTTTTGATTAAATAAGGTATATGGGCATCAAGCTTGACGGAGTTTTATAAATATATCTGTCTTGCCTTTAAAATACACTTAGCTACAGAAAATACTGTCTTTTCTTTTTTAGAAACTTGTCTTTCTATTATCTTTTAGAAATATAATGAATTGAAAACTAGTATATCCAAAATAGTGTACTTTTATTCTTTGAATAACTAGATTATGTTACTTCATGAGAATTTTCGACTGATTGTTTGTCATAGCAATTTGAACAACACTTTTAAGCCACATGTAGATTTCAAGGTCTCTAAATTTTTTCATTAGAGAATATAGTATTTACAAAAAACATGTAGCTGTTTTGGTTAGTGGTGACTGGAAATATTTCTTGATAGTAGTTTAATAGTGCCCATACTGCTTGGAAATGCTAGCATGTATTACATAGATTTATTTTCAAATGGTAATAATACTACTCATATAGTACTAATATTTTGCATCAGTAGGTTTTTAAATTTTGACCGTGAGACTTTTGTGCAAACCTTTACTATTCATAGTTTCAAGTAATTTTAAAATTTGGTCTGTATTTTAAGCCGATTATTTAGATCACTAGAGCTATATAGCAATATTAGGTAGACATTTTCTAATAATTACTAAGGTACAAAAGAAAAGCAAGAAGTTCTAATAAGTACAAAGTAAATTAATATATATGTTTTAAAACATTACAACAGGTAATTCATTTTTATAACACATTTATTTAATTCTGAAATATACATAGTAAAAAGCTAAATACTTACCACTCCTTTACCAATCATCATTTCCATTTTTCCCTCGTCAGAGGTACAGTGTCAAAGGCTTGCTTTTTTACTCCTCTGTAACTTTTTCTATGTGTGGGAAGACAAATACAGACTCAAACTTAATACATTGTTTCAGAAACATATTTGGATTATACCAAACATAGTTTGAGTTTTTTCACTTCTTGAGATACCAAAAATATGCCTTTAGTCATATAACCGTACCTCGTCTTTAAATGGTTGAATTATAATCTTTATTGCAAATATTCCCAAATTGGCTGTTTCTTTTTTGATGGACAGATAAATTGTTTAGCATCTTTCCTCTTGTCTTCTCTCTTTCCCTTTCTTTTTTGCTTTTACAGATATTACCAGTGATGCTGAATATCTTTTATAAATTGTATGCATGCACCCTCACATCTTTTAATATTTCCATAGCATATTCGTAGAAATGGGATTAGTTTATAGAACAAGCATGTTTGAGTTCTTTTTTTCTTTTGAAACAGTCTCACTCTGTTGCCCAGGCTGGAATGCTGTGGTATGATCTTGGCTCACTGCAGCCTTGACCTCCTGGGCTTAAGCAATTCTGCCTCACCCATCCGAGTAGCTTGGATTACAGGCGTGTGTCACCACATCTGGCTTTTTTTTTTCTTTTTTTTTGGGGGGGTATTTTTAGTAGGGAGGGGTTTTAGCATGTTAACCAGGCTGGTCTCGAACACCTGACCCTGAATGATCCACCTACTGCAGCCTCCCCAAGTGCTGAGATTATAGGTGTGAGCCACCCACCATGGCTAGCATGTTTAAATTTGTAACAGATATAAATTGCCCTCTGTTGCAGTTCCATTCTATACAGCATACCTATTTCCCCCATATATAAAACATTCTCACAAGAGACTTCAACAATGACAAATTTTGTAGTTACAAAAATTAACTCTTTAAAATGTTTGCCAGTATAACAGATGAAAAATGTCGGATTGTTGGATAGCTGATAAAAAGGATATCTGATATCTTAATTTTTATTTCTTTGTTAGCAAAGTTGAGCATTTAAAACATAAGTTTACTAGCCAAATATTTTTTCTGTAAATTAACTATTTGTATTCTTTTCTATTTTCATATAGTTGTTTATCTGTTTGCCACCTTATATCTTTATTTGGATGGCTAATGGAAATCTCAGTTTAAGACATCTAAAACTTAGTTTCCTTTCCTCTCAAATGTACTTTTCCTACAACTCTGTTCTTCTAGTCACTCAGTCCTAATACCTTGGAGTCATCTTTGCTTTCTCTCCTACTGTACATCTAATCCATCAGTAAGTCATATTGGTTATATCTTTGAAATGGATACAGTGTTTCAGCACTTCTTGCCACCTTGTTGCTTCTACTATCCCCTACAACCTTTCTTTCTTTTTCAACACTTAATCCATGTAGTACATTTTTTGCATAGCAGCCAGAGAAGTTCTTTCAAAGTGCATATTCAACAGTGCCATGACTATATTCAGAATCTGTTATTCTGTCTCAGTTCCCTCAAGTAAAAACCATCGCCTTACTATAACCTACATGAGCCCTGTATGATCTGGTCCCTATGTATAGCTCTAACCTCATCTCCTACTTTTCTCACCCTTACTCACTTTGCTCAAGCCATCTTTGCTTGAAAATCCCAAGCATTCCTCTAACCAGGCTTTTATTGTTTTTGTTTCATCTGCCTACTATAATGCTCTGCCCCCCTGGGATCTACATAGATCTCTTCCAAACTGGTTTGTTTTAATAAACATTATTTAAAATTTCTGATATTCACAATGTCATCATATATGACATTATAACTATGAGAAAGAAAAGGTCCATTCTTCATGCCCTTAAGGTATTTTAAATATAGTATCAATGCTCTTATATTAACCAAGTTGCAGGGAGAGGGGAAGTACAGTGGATATGGCAACTAGTCATTCTCTTAGTGGTGCTATGGCATTACTTATTTTGGAGAGCATAATAGGATCTTCAAACTTAATTTATTTATATCTGACTTATTTATTTTATGCTACTTTAGAAGTACCTAACATACTACATATAAATTATGTATTTGCATCAACATAAGATGTATTATATAAATGTATCTGTTCAGTTTTAAATGAATGTTTAGTTTTAATACATTATTATAAATTACTCAATTGTTTAAAATAATTCCTGAAACCTTTCATCATGAAAACATGGTTGAAATCCTCTAATTTCTTTACTTTGGATGAACAAAATTTTAAATAATATAGAGTGGAAGATCACATTTCATTTTATTAAGAAATCTTCCTTTTATGTAATCACATACCTCATTTGGTTATTATCAAAATCACTTTTCTCCCCCCTTAGACGGGGTCTCACTCTATCGCCCAGGCTGTAGTGGTGCAATCTCAGCTCATTGCAGCCTCTGCCTCCCGGGTTCAAGTGATTCTCCTGACTCAGCCTGCCAAGTAGCTGGGATTACAGGCACCTGCCACCACGCCTGGCCAATTTTTGTATTTTTAGTAGAAGTGGGGTTTTACCGTGTTGGCCAGGTTTGTCTCAAACTTCTGACCATAAACGATCTGCCTGACTTGGCCTCCCAAAGTGCTGGGATTATAGGAGTGAGCCAATGTGCCTGGCCAGAATCACTTTTTAAAATTGAGAGATTATATGGATAACCTTTCCTTATCAGGAACATTTACATATGGGAAGACTCACTTTCTATCAATTTTGGGTGAATCAAGTGCTTTGTAATTGAATTTCTGTCTTTTTTCCCAAGAAAAAAAATTATTGATGTATTTCCTTTATACTGAAAATTGAACAAGTGGTTAAGTTATTGCTTAATGAATTCTTACAAAGTGAATACATGCATGTAATTAATAAATAGACCATTACTATAACTTCATAAGTCTACCTACCGGTTGCTAATCCTGACAAGAGTGAACAAGAGTGAATGCTATCCTGACTTCTAACAAATTAGGCCTACTTATTTTTGAATACTTACAAAAATCAGTAATTATATAAGAGAAAATGATCTAAAATGATAATTTGTAACCTCATATAAAAATTTTAATTTTAAGCAAGAAAATAAACAATCTTAAAAATACTTTTGGCATATTTTTGTGAAATTGTAAGGTATGTTTCTATTAAATAATTAGCTGTTCTTATACTTAGAATCCCGCCCATTGTCAGTTCCTGTTAAAGCTGTGTTGAATATATCTGAAGGCTGTAGAAGTCCTGAAGAAAGAATGAAGGAATTTATTGGAATAGTCTGGAATGCAGTGAAGCATCTCACACTACAGGTAAAATAAAAGTTAGAAATATTATGGATCTAATTTCTATAATCCTTTTTAATTCCCAGCATTGTTAATGTTGGTAAGACTTTTCTCACATGTAACGATTATGTATGCCATCTCATTTTTATAATTTAGTTGAAAATAATTGATGTACTTCACTTATAAAATAATTTTATGAAACTCATATGATCTTCCTTATAGTTATTAGAATATACACATTTTGAGATGTTCCTTGAATTAAAATATTTTAGTTAATTCTACTTTTTGTTTAAGCATTATTTTTACAATTGTAAATGCTTAATGTACCTATAGATTCATTCATATCTCAGTACTGAGATAAAGTCTGAGTTGGAATTAAATTAACATGAAAGAGTTATCTAATTGTTTTCCCTCCTTAATTATAAGTTAAATATGAAAATTGGCTGGGCGTGGTAGCTCAGGCCTGTAATCCCAGCAGTTTGGGAGGCCGAGGTGGGCAGATCATGAGATCAGGAGATTAAGACCATCTTGGCCAACATGGTGAAACCCTCTCTCTACTAAAAATACAAAAATTAGCTGTGTGTGATGGTGCACACCTGTAGTTTCAGCTACTTGGGAGGCTGAGGCAGGAGAATCACTTGAACCCAGGAGGCGGAGGTTACAGTAAGCCAAGATTGCGCCACTATACTCCAGCCTGACAATAGAGCAAGACTGTGTCAAAAAAAAAAAAAAGAAAAGAAAATTATAATTATAGTTATTTCCTTATTGTTATTAAATTTTCTTCTCATCTATTTTTACTTTAAAATGCACAATTTTATCTTGTTGAATTACTCACCTTCAAGAGTATGTTTAACCTGATGAAAATATACAATTAGATGCTTATTTGATAAGCTTACAGTTATAAATTTTAGTTTTTGCATAGGATTTTTTCTCTATGATACCATAGGCATCCTTATAGGATTTTATATGTACCAGATAGTAATATCAAAGGCTTAACCAATGCCTTTCACTTTGACTTAAGATATAAAAGTTGCAATGGAAAGTTGTTTCCATCTTAACTATGAGAACAAGGCTTTATGATCTATAAAATTATAGCTATATAAAGCTCATAGAGATCTGAGGTCTTAAATTGACATTACTATAGAAGCAGTGTGTTAAAATCCAAAAAAAAAAGTGACAAGCAAATCACTTTTTGAAATCTGAGCGTCTCAGAATACTTCAAGAAGAATATATAAAAAGGAGAACACAGCTAAGTACCTAGTAGTCAAACTACTGAAAACTCAAGATAAGGAGAACATTTTATTTTATTTTATTTTATTTTATTTTATTTTATTTTATTTTATTTTATTTAAAGTGGTAAGATCATTATGTGTCAATATTCTTGTTTACCAGAAGACTGTCCTGGAAGAGGTTGAATGTAGAAGTAAGGCAGACCTAGATAATGTATTTCTTAGCAATGTAATATTGGGGAGTTTCTTCTTGTTTCTATGTCCACAAGTTGGAGATTATAATGTCTTCTTCATGAAGAGGGTGGAAAATATAGAGTCATAAAGTATATGAAAGCAACTGACAAAATTTATTCATTTATTGATTCATTTTGCAAAAGTTAACGTACTGTATTCAAAGAACATACTGAAGAAAGGCAATGCAGTCCTGCCCTCATGGAGATCATAGTGTGGCAAGGAGAACATTCATTAAATTATTGTACTTAAAATAATTTGAGTATAATGATGATGATTCTCCTGCATGAACATTATGTGTTAATTAAGCTAACCCTAGAAGAATCATGAAACATTTGGGTGCTCAATAACACTTGTGTTTTCTTTCTCCATTCCATCTTTCTCTCCTGTAGCTGTAGCTTTTCTCTAAAGCAGCTAATGGCTGCACTGCCCTTCAGCAGGCAGACAAGAAGTGATGGAGTTAACACCCCTAGTGTTATCTTCACCTACCATGGGAAATGATTCTATAGCATTCCTTGTCTGTCCATGTGTCCTCAGTAGAATTAAGCTCCAGATGTCCAGGACTTGCCAACACACACATTTTAGTTGCTGTCCTTTTGAGAAAATTTTAAAAGCAGGTAGACAGTAAAGGCATGTTATATATAGATTAACAGTATTAAAAATAACTCCTTACATCTTATTAGAAACAATGGAGACCAGAAGACAATTGAATAACATCTTTTATGTTCTGCGGAAAATCAACACATAACATAGAATTAACATAGAATTCTCTAGTCAGCAAAATATTCATCAAAAATGTTGCCCAATAAATACATAAAGACAGAACTTTTCTCCAATAGAAATTTACTGAAAGATATTCTGAAAGAAGTTATTTAGGTTGAAAGGAAATTATAATAAATAGAATATTGGTTTTTCAGAAATTAATGAAGTATATAAGAAAGTATAAATGTGTTGGAAAATAACTGGATATTGAAAAAAGTAGTATCCAAGGAGAAAGCTTTAGTATGTTTTAGCCTTTTGGCTATTAGCTTTTTTCCTCTTTATTTTCCAGTTATTTATTTTATTTTATTTTATTTTATTTTATTTTATTTTATTTTATTTTTGAGACAGAATCTTACTCTGTTGCCCTGGCTGGAGTGCAGTGGCATGATCTGGACTCACTGCAACGTCTGCCTCCCAGGTTCAAGCAATTCTCCTGCCTCAGCCTCCCGAGTAGAAGGGATTACAGGCACACACCACCATGCACAGCTAATTTTTTTTGTATTTTTAGTAGAGATGGGGTTTCACCATGTTGGCCAGGCTGGTCTCGAATTCCTGACCTCAGGTGATCCTCTGGCCTTGGCTTCCCAAAGTGCTGGGATTACAGGCGTGAGCCACTGCGCTCAGCCCTAGTTAAATTTAATGTTAAAAATATGTGGCACTTGGCTGGGTATGGTGGCTTATGCCTGTAATCCCAGCACTTTGGGAGGCTGAAGCAGGTGGATCACCTGAGGTCAGGAGTTCGAGGCCAACCTGGCCAACATGGTGAAACCCCCTTTCTACTAAAATACAAAAAAATTAGCTGTGCGTGGTGGTATGCACCTGTAATCCCTTCTACTTGGGAGGCTGAGGCAGGAGAATTGCTTGAACTAGGGAGGCAGAGGTTGCAATAGGCTGAGATCATGCCATTGTACTCCAGCCTGGGCAACAGAGCAAGACTCTGTCTCAAAAAAAAAAAAAAAAGTGGTACTTAATAAACGAGTTTTGATTAAAATCAAAATTCAGCAGTTGAATGAAATTTCAGTTATTTATTCAGAAAATATTTATGAAGTCCCTAGTCTGTCCTATACTCCAGCTAGCCCTTAGTCCTACAGATGTGAGGAAATTGTCTCTGTGAGCAACTAAAGCAACTACTAGAGTGAGTCTGGAAGTGTATTCTTCCCCAGGTGAGCCTCTGGATGAAAACACAGGTGGTCAGTACTTTTACTGCAGCTTTTTGAGACCATAACTCAAGTATTTAAGCCATACCCAGACTATTGACCCACAGAAACTACAAGATTGCTAAGCCATCCCCAGATTATTGACCCACAGAAACTGCAACAAATGTCTGTTGTATTAGGCTGTTATATTTGTGGTGATTTCTTATATAGCATAGAAAATGTATACTGACGGATATAGAAACATCATGCGTAGCTATAAGTGTAGTCTAATCACTATAATAAATACATACCTGTCATTAAGACTTTTTAGAAATCATCCAAAACATCTCCAGTTCATAAAAATACTATTTAATATAAGAGCCAATAACCTTTATTTTTAACAGTCCTTTACAGTGTTTATTTTCTGAGCATGCTGCTTATAAGAAAGTTAAGAGAATGGGAGGAAGAAAGTGTGGCTTGTCATTCTTTTGTTATGGTTTTAATTCTTAGCTTGCAGAAATATGACTGTTTTAGTGACATCAGCTATATTTTACCAATCTCAGCCATCATGAATCCTTCTAATAAATATCCTAATAACTCCTTGTGTTGACTTACCTATCCTTCTCCCCTAGAGATAGCCATTGTACAGTGGTGACATCTAGCACTTAATTTTTGTTAGGTGTTAGGCTATATTCTGAGAAAACAGAAGAGACATAATAGTTGTCATGGTCTAGCTGGGAAAAGGCTAAGTGCCATGGTATGAAGCATCTTATAGGGAGCCCCTTAGAAAACTTAATAACAAAAAAAGAGAAATGGGAATGTCAAGAGGAATGTTACTTACTGAAAGGATGCCTAGGGCTTGTATTTAGATACTATCCTAGGTGAGTATTTATTGCTTTGTAGAAGATTGAGTTGACACCATTGTATGGTTTAGAATATGATAGCTACCAATAATATTTAGTTGTTTAAAGTTTACTATAGTCCTAAATGTTATTTCATGATAATAGAAGCAGTTATATTAAAAATAACCTCATTCCCTCTTATCTATTATATAAATAATTGAATAAGGTGGTATAATTATCTTTTTATTGATATCATTTTGAATAGTTCTGCAATAGAGAACATGAAAGATAGTATTGGATTACATGATTGTTTGACAGCTCTAGGAAAATATTTCAATTTGAGATTCCAAGTAATATCAGAAATCTTTACACTATCTATAAACTAGTAGGTACATCAGTATTCTACAATATAAGATATATTGGAGAATGTCCTTCTCTGGCTGGGATTAAGTAACAGGAACCAGATTTATTTCACTGCCTGAAATAACCAAACAACTACTGAAATATATAAAACAAAGGTTTCAAACCACTATGCAATAAGCCAAGTGGACAGTGATTCCTGAGAGACTTAAGATAAAATCAGCAGGACTTAGTAATTAATTGATTTGGGGAATAAGGGATCAGAGTCTAAGAGGTCTTCTAGGTTCTAGATTTGGTGTTTGGGTGGTAGTGATGCTATTAAATGAAGCAGCTTTTCTGGTTTAGGGGCAAATAGGGATTTTGAATTTACATATGTCTTTTAAATGTTTGTGAGACATCCAGGTATCTAGTAGATCTTTATATCTGGAGTTTAAGACACAGATTAAGAGAAGAGAGAATAATTTTAGGAGTTATCTACGGATGGTTTTCAAACCAGGAGAATGGGTCATTCAAGCAAGCATGTAAAGTTGAAAGAGCAATGGGCCAAGGGAACACCGTTTTAAAAGTAGTAGAAGACAATGTCCTGGAAGAAATTATGTTAGTGATCAGAAATGGAGGAGGAGAAACCAGAGAGGTCATGAAAGCACAAAATGCGTAGAATTTTAAGGAACTAGTGGTCAGCAATGTCAAATTCTAGATGTTAACTATGTGCTTTACTTGCTTCTTTGCAGTATAAAATGGATAAATTAAATAATGTTTAAGATTACTTCCAACTCTAACAGTATTGTGTGATTCTTTTGCTTATTTTACAATGATGCAGTACCTTTATTAGCTTTATCACCACCAACAAATTTAATCTTGTGTATCACTTTGAATTAAGTGATGATAGTGATTTTCCTTTTTTATCTCTAATTATGGTAAAATACATATAAAGTTTATCTTCCTTACTGTTTGGAAGTTTATAGTTTATTTTGTGGTTCCTCAATTTGAGTAAGTGTATTGAGTATCAGTTAACATAATCACAGCAGTACTAAATAACACATCTTTGTATAGGTTATCCTGAATATGACCTAGGTACTTGGCTTGCCTCACCCTAGTCTCAGCCCTGTGTTAAACATACTCTGTGTTTAAACATTTCCAGATGTTAATGTATTATGAACATTTTAAAAGATAAAATTAGATTCTGATTAAATGATTACAATTTAGACTCTGAAAATCTGAGTTTTATTTTTAAAAGCATTCTAAGATGTTTTATGAGCCAAAATATAAAACAGAAAACCCTGCAAGTTGTCATCAGATAAAACAGGACATCATAACTTAAAGGTTTCAAATGATTATTCTTTTAGTGGAAGTTTGAGCAAGTAATTATGTTTGGAACCAGAGTTCTGGAAAGTTGATTTTGGAGCCAAAGTTGGTATTTGCTAAGCCCATATTCTTTTTTACTTAAAATAGAAAGATGTGTATTACGTAAAATCATTAGCAATATTTGCTGTAACCTATTTTGTTTTTCAGTTTGGAAGAAGGAGTTTCCATACTTAATTATAATGGATTATTTTATAATACTCCCTGTAGTCTTGGACAGCCTTTAAAAAAAAAAATGAACTTCAGGCTGGGCATGGTAGCTCACATCTGTAAGCCCAGCACTTTGGGAGGCCTAGGTAGGCAGACAACTTGAGGTTAGGAGTTTAAGACCGGCATGGCTAACATGGTGAAAGCGCATCTCTACTAAAAATACAAAAATTAGCTGAGCATAGTGGTGCCCACCTGTAGTCCCAGCTACCCAGGAGGCTGAGGCAGGAGAATTGCTTGAACCCAGGAGGTGGAGGTTGCGGTGAGCTGAGATCGCACCACTGCACTCCAGCCTGGGCAGCAGAGTGAGACTCTGCCTCAAAAATAAAAATAACAAAATAAAAATATATGAACTTTGGGGGACTTTTAACAATAGATTAGCATAAGTCACCTATTCTTTCCAAGTTTTCTGAACCTGCTCATTAACAAAGATTCTATGAAAGCTACGTTTTTATTCCAGAAGCACAGAATTGGCAATAGTATGTAGCTGATGAAATAGAAATGTGCTGGCTAGAATTTACTCCTTTCGAGGAAGACAGTTTTCTGCTTATTGCCAGACTTCACTCTTTTGTTTTGTCATTTACATTGCAGTTCATCATGCTGTACTATGGCATTTACTAGCAATTCTCTTTTCTTCCTTCCTTTTTTTTTTTTTTTTTGTACTCTCTGGAGTCTTCTGAGTGAACAGTGTAGTTTAATGACATTTTTAATTTCGGTACCAAGCATTCTGGTCTCTTTCCGTTGATAATAATGCTCTGTTATTCCCTTCAGAAACCACTTCCCACATTCTGTTTTGATGAGAGTGTCAGTCAAGGTGTCTCAAGCAGCATAAGCCAGTTAAGCTGAGCCAAGTGAATTCTCTCTTCTAGGAAGTTACATCTCGAGCATGACTAGTGATGAAAAAAAATCGTATTGCTTGATGTCCTCGTGTCCGGTAAACTCCTTGGCCTTTATCTTTAGGATTAAATAGGAATAAGCATTTTAGGCCCGAGAGATCAACTATTAATCATGCCAGTTATAAAAGTAAGATTTTATATTTAATCCTTACAAACTTTTCACAAAGGCTCACATTCTTATTTATAGGCATTGAACAAGTGATAGCCTTTACATGGTAGTTTGTTAGGAGGAAGTCTGGAATTCAAATCTAGGAATTTTTAATGTCTTCCCTTGACAAGATTTTTATGGAAAAAGTGTGAAGATATATAACACTTATTCTGGAAAGGTTGACAACCAAGACAAACAACTATAGGCTTTTAATCTATGGCCCCAAATCAGGTATATTTAAAGTTCTGCATATGATGATATCCAAAATATTTTCGTGATGCACTGAAAATTTATCAAATAGGAAAACTGTGATTTGGGTGATAGTTTATATATTTATTATAGTGCAAATGGAATACTACCTAGTTTGGTGGACCCTGTAAACATAGATAGTGAAACTGTAAGCAACAGCATTTGAAAATGAATGCACTGTGAACATCTTTTATAAATCTATGGCGACTAATAATATATGGGATCTCCCATATAGGAGAGACTTGCTGTTACTTATTGACTTTATTTCTTTAGCAAACATTTAGGTAACACTTACTATATTAAATATATATACAATGATACAATTTTCCTCATTTACGAATGAGGAAACTGAAGTCATGGAGAGATGAAACAACGTGTCAGATCCCACAGCTGAATTGAATTCATCTCGTTAACAAATCAGTTTTATTTATCACCTTAGAAGTTGCTACTGGAATGAAATGATGAACAATATGCATGAAGCAATTATTTTCACTACTGTCTGATAAAAATAATTGTTTCTACTTATAATTATTTATTGAATACATACTACATGTACTACTGTACAATGTACAGAAACTATATAGTGAACAAAATAGGCAAATGTTTGACTTCATAAAGCTTATGTTCTAGTGAGAATTCTGTTAGGATATTAATACTTGAAAGTGATCTTGTTTTAAGCTTTTTTAGGGCTGGAAATATGTCTTTTGTCTTTGTATTCCTAACTTCCAGGTCAGTTTGTGATAGATATTAGAGAGTACATGAATAAAGGAGAGAAAAATAAACGAAATACAACCTACAATGTTTCTTTATTTTTGTTTTTTATTTGAAACTGTTTCCTGAAGAATAACGTACATTTATATAGATAACATTTGATTCTATAGAAATTATGCAAAATATAATTATCATTACATTTTCAAGTTTTAAATATGTTATTTGGGAATAGGAAATAGTAATGTTATTGAAAAGGCAAGAAAATGTGGTACAACATTTCAAAGCATTTATCTGTAAAGCGCTTTATATGATGGGCAGTAGTTAATTAGGATTTTCAGATGAATGGGTAAATAAAATCTATCTTAGTCTCTTCTTTTTAACT
Organism: Cacajao melanocephalus; assembly: GCA_963573385.1. Lineage (NCBI taxonomy): Eukaryota > Metazoa > Chordata > Mammalia > Primates > Pitheciidae > Cacajao > Cacajao melanocephalus. The sequence goes on from CAUYLG010027148.1 coordinate 20,387, forward strand.
GACTTGGGATCATGATTATAGAGCACTGAAAGAGAAAAATCTAAGTTTCCCAAACCTCACATATAGGAGTAGGGACATACGAAGACATATATCTTACAAATAACACATAAACTAGAAACTTCAGGGAAAAAAATGCATTGTAATCATTTCATTTATTAAAATAAGAATAACAAATAATTTTTACTTTATTGGTTTATCTTCAGTATATGTTACTTAGATATGTAGCCCTTGACCTAGTAGGAATCAAAATAGAGGTAGTTCTTCAAGAATTTGTAATAATCCCTTCACTTTAACACATGAATGTGTTCAATATTGGCAAAAGAACACGTTGCTACCAAAACTGAAACAAGATCCTTGAAACAGAAAGGATGTTGCCATGGAAAAATGAAGTAACACTCAGTGCAGCTGTGATGCATTCATGAATAGGATATTTTTTTAAAAGATCATTTGTGTTTGGTGTGGCTCAGAGGGTCCCAACCAGATGGTTTCCATGAACATGATCTGACCCCCAGCTTGAGGACTTCTTACTGGCAGATTACTTCATTTTCTTTTCCTTGGATTGTCAGATCCTTACATTAATTCAAAATTTACTGCTGCAGATTTATATTCAGTAATATAAATCACTCAACATTTTACATTAAAACCACAATTTTATACATAAAGTTTAACAGTTATTTTAAAAGTGTAAAAAGATTTATGTGATAGCTTTAGTATATATAATAGATATACCATCATAATAATTTTGAGTAATTTTAATTATATGATTCTTATCATTAAAGGAATTCTCACAACATATATCATATTTTAGACAGTTTATTTTAGAGTTGTTATGTATCTGATGCTACCATACTGTTGGTTCTGTTTGCATTTCTCACATTGTTTATACTTGATGGAATAATTGAGTTTTAAATTAGTGAAATTTTATGGTTTATGATTTTGGAAATTTTGGCGTGATTTAAATTTGCTCCTAAGGACATGTATGCATATATTTGTGTATGGTAACATATCAAACTAATTACCTCACACTTTTGAAAGCATTTTTCAACATAGTATCAATACCTACATAAAGTGTTAAATACTGAGACTTCATATTTTGACATTTTAACCTGAATTAATAAAGGATATGCTCTTAATGTTCCATTTTAAATTGTGCAACTGAAAATTACTAATGAATTATGTTAAATATTTTAAAGTATAATTGTAACTTACCTGAGACAATATAGATTTGTTTCAAAATAAATGAAACATATCATGATTTTAAATCAACAAACTACTTAACACATATGTACTTTAATCTGCAGAATAAGATTTTAGAACTAAAATGAGCTTATGCTTCATGAACCATATACTTATTTTTGCAAAATTTTATCTGTATTTTTCTTCACTGAATTCATCAGTTTGTCCATGCCCCAAAATGTGAAGCAAAGACAAACAGGTTTGTTTATTTATAGGCTGGCAAATTTTTAATCATATCAAGGAATTCTAAACCTGTTACATATCATCATGCTGTCACCAGAGTAGTATATTAGCCCCAAGAGAAGAGATACTGCTATTATCTTTTAAAAATGTACTCTTTTTCCTAATATAGTTTCTTTGAATATCCAAGAATTTATGAATTAAAGAAAATTATTTTTATCACACCTTCAGATAACATCTTTGTATGACAAATATTTTGTAGAAAATCAACCAATATAGTTTGTATTTTGTCAATAACTTAAGTATCGTAGGCTATTGGAGCAATTTAATAATGAAGTACACAATATTAATATGTAGGCACCACTAAGACAAATAGACTTTAATCTACATTGTTTCTGACTTAAGAATTCATGATGAATTCATTTTTGGGGTTGGGCTTACTTTATCTCTTTATCTTAATCTCTAAGGGGCTGGCAACTTAATGTAACTCCAGTGGGGATAGGAGAGCATTAATACGTGAAATTACAATTTAGGTAATTTGAAGAATGAACAAAGGAAGAAATAAATGCTCTGATTTTTAAGTCTTCTGATTTTGCCTATTCCCATGTATTTGTTTATATATAATAAATCTGATATATATATGTATACTTGAATCATTATATATAAAAAGTGAAAAGATATGATATAAACATGTAATTTAATGGTTGTCTCATGTTATAAATTGAATGTTTTCAACTCTTTTTCTTATACTCTAGTCTGTAAAGTAAAAACGGAGAACTAAATTCACGTAAAAATAGCCCTTTTTAAAAAAAGCAACAGCAATAAAATGCTAGGTAATTCTAGGCTTTATCTGGTGTTAATAACGTTTTCTAATCAACTGCAAAAGAAGGAGGGTTTTCTGATCTTCTTTTGCCAGCACACTTTCTAACTCAGTCTTTTTTCTTGGAAAAGACTATGGAAGGGCAGATATATTTTTATCTCTTGTCACTGGGCATTTTGTGTCAAGTTTATGACGAGAGTAAACAATGCCTTTTCAAGTGTTTTTTATATTCATTAGTGAAAATAAGTCATAAAGACATAAATATGGAACATTTACTTTTTTGGTTATTTATTCTGGTGAAGATATTAGGTATTTTTGACAGTGTGTTTAGTCTGATCCAAATATTTTAATTTTGCTTTTCTTTTCTAGCTTGAAGTACAATCTTGTTGTGTGTTTATTCCAAATGAAAGTCTGCCTTCCCCAAGTACAATTGTATGTGGTGACATTCCTGGAACAGTAAGAAGTTGGTACCATGGACAGACCAGCATGCCAGGAACACTTGTCCTCTGTTTGCCTCAAATAAAGATTATTAGTGCTGGGCACAAGTATATGGAACCTCTGCAGGAGATCCCATTTGTTATCCCGCGACCCATCCTTGAAGAAGGTATATTTAAAAATTTTTTTTCCTATGGTTAATGTTTTATATGGATATTTTTAGATTTTTTGGTATCTTTAAATGTGTCAGTGTATACAGAAATCAGTCTTCTCATTGAAAGATTTTCATGACCAAAGTAAATGAACTAAGTTATGCCATTTATTGCCATCCATATCTTTTAATCTCAGTCATATATTTACATATATGTTATCTATAAAAGATCATATGCAAAATAATATAACTAAAATATAAACATAGGAAAAATTAACAGGAATAAAGTTGGTTTTGGATATTATTAGGCTGAACTAAGAATGATAAGTAGATTGATATTAATTTAAGCTACTTGATTTATGAATGAATATATTACATATAAAAATGATTGCATGAACATATTATTTATAGCAAGCATAATGTATTTTTAGATTTCTCATTTGTTTACACAAAGTAAATAATTATATGATGATTAGAGTCATGTTTCTTTCTCCTATATATACTTGATTTCTCATATTGCTGTGTTTTCAGTTATGAATTCATAACCTTTTGAACTTTGACATATTAATTTCAAACAAAATGTGAACCTGGAAAAGTTTTGAGTCACAAAGTAAACAATATGAATATATATTTTAATAACAAGGCTCAAATTTTTGACAGTGCTAAACAGGTCAACACCTTGTTCATATTATTAGGATGTAAGTGTATGAGTCCTGATATCGTTGAAATTTCTACATACTGTCACTGAAAAGCAGACATAGCCTGTGTAATTTTTGACTTCTACTTTGATGTCAATTTCTCTCTCCGTTTCTCTGTACTGAAATTTCTACTGAAATCTACTTTTCTTATATTTGTCAAAAGAAAGCATGATTTTACTGAGATACATTTTTAATCCTTAAAATATGAATACTCATCATATAATCATAGAATTTTAAAGTTATGTTTTTAGAGTATATGGTATTTTATGACTGGTTTCTTTCATTTACCATAATATTTTAAAGATTGAATCATGTTGTAGAAGTCTTTGTTGTTTTTATGGCTGAATAGTATTCCATCTCATGGATATACCAGATTTTCTTGATCCATTCATCAGATGATAGACAGTTGAGGTTGTTTTCACTGTTTTCACTTTTTGACTTTTATGAGCAATCCTGGTATAAACATTCTTTTATAGGGTTTTTTGTGGATTTGCTTTAATTTCTTTTAGCTATATGCCCAGTAGTAGAATTGTTGAATTGTGTGGTAACTATGTTTGAGTTCTTCAGGAATTGCCAGACTGTCATCCAAATTGTCTGCACCATTTTACAATTCCACATCAATGTACAAAGGTTCTGATTTTTCCACATCTTTGTCACTGTTTGTTATTATCTGCTTTGTTTCTTTTTCTTTTTTTGTTCTAGCCATCCTAGACAATAACCTCTTAAACTGGAGAGAACAATTAAAGTGTTTTTAAGAACTGTGTTGGTCAAACAGAGAGTAAATAGATTGATTTGTACATCACTTAATATACTAAATACACATCTTAATATTTATAAAACTGATGCTTACTTTATGGAAATGGTGCTTATTTTTGCTATAAAAATAATAAAAGTGGTGTGAAGTGGTATTTCATTGTTTTGGTTTGTATTTCCCTAATAACTAATAATGTTGAGCTTATTTTCATGTGCTTGTTGGCCCTTTGTATGTCTTCTTTAATATTTTCTTTGTTTTTTTTTTTGGATGGGGTCTTTTTCTGTTGCCCACTGCAGCCTTGAGCTCCTGAGCTCAATTGATCCTCTCACCTCCTGAGTAGCTGGGACTACAGGCACACACCACCATGCCTGTCTAAATTTTAAATTTTTTTGGAGAGATAGGGTTTCACCATGTTTCGCAGGTTAGTCTCGAACTCCTGGGCTCAAGTGATATGCCTGCCTCAGCCTCCAAAAGCACTGGGATTATAGGTGTGAGTCACCATGCCCAGCCTAATATTTTCTTCTATTCAAATCTTTTGCCCACTTTTTAGTTCAGTTACTTGCTGCCTTAGAGTTGAGTTGTAAGTGTTCTTTATAATATTCTAGATACAAGACCCTTATAAGATACATGATTTGCAAATATTTTCTCCCATTTTATACACTATCTTTCCACTTCCTTTGTCTTACAGACATTTGCAATATACAAGTTGTATGATATGAATATTTATATTATAAATTTATATAATATAAATTGATATTATATTTGTAGTATAAACATTTGGCAGACTTCATCTCTACAAAAAATTTAAAAACTTCCCAGATGTGGTAGCTTGCACCTATAGTCCTAGCTACTTGGGAGGTTGAGGTGGGAGGATTGCTAGAGCCCAGGAGTTCCAGGATGCAGTGAGCTATGATTGCACCACTGCACTCCAGCCTAGACAACAGAGCAAGACCCTGTCTCTGTAAATTAATTAACTAAATATATATAATACATGATATATATTGTGTAATATAGACTTTTTATTATAAACTATATAAATTTATTTTACATGATTATGTAAAATATATAATACAGAATTATGTAAAGTATATATATTATATAATACATATATAAATGTAAACATCATGTAAAAAATTTTCCTTTGCTATGTTGACAATTATTTTCTCACTATTCCTTTTTTAATATTAGAAATTAATACCATTTCCACAAAGATTCAGTTTTAGAAATATTAAGATGCATATTTAATTTATTAAATGATATAGTAAATCAGTCTATTTACTTTCCACCTGAACAACACAGTTCCTAAAACACTTTAATCCTTCTCTTCAGATTGAGGTTATTGTTATGTATTTTCTTCTATTTTTAAAATGGTATTATTATTTTGTAATATAATTGCTTAGATTTGGCACATATAGAACTAATGCAGAGGTTGGAAAACTTTCTCAATAAAGTGCCAGATGGTAAATATTTTTGTTTCATCAGCTATATGGTTTCTGTTTTAACTATTCAACCATGCTTTACAGTGCAGAGCTAAAGACAGTATGTCAACATATTGGTATGACTGTGTTCCAATAAAACTTTATTTACAGAATCTGGTGGTTGACTACATTTGGTCATGAGCCACATTTGCCTACCTGTATACTAGTGCTTTAGTAGTCATTCCTTTTCACAGTTCAGCCCTTCCTTCTTTCTCCGTTCATTTACTTCTGCCTGAAGTACATCTTTTAGAAGCTCTTTTTATGACGGTCTGATGTTAGCAAACTCTCAATTTTGTTTCTTTGCCTTTTTTAAAAAAAGATATTTTCTGGGTATGTAATTCCTTGTTTATAGTTATTTTCTCCCAGCTCATTAAAGACTGTTGTGCTGACTCTTGCTTTTCATTGGCTTTTCAGGACACACAATGTCATTTCATGTTTCCTTGGAGGTAGTTTGTCCTTTTCCTCTGGCTTCTTTAAGGATCTTCTCAGTCTTTGTGTTTTAAAGTTTTAATATTGGAGTCTTAGGAGTTTGCAAGTTTTCTGGCATTATCTATTCAGATATTGCCTCTACTTCGTTCTTTCCATACATGTATTAGACTTTTTTGCTTTTTTACTGTATTTTCCATGTTGCTTCTTTGGTTTTTCATATTTTTTGTCTTTAACTTGCTGGCCTGCATTCCAGTTAGTTTCTTTAATCAAGTTCGGCAGTTCGTTAATTTTCTTTTCAGTTGTGTCTAATATTTTGTTAAAGTTGTTCTTTAAATTTTTCAATGTCAACTTTAATGAAAGTCTAACATAGAAAATGGTACAACACTAAGTATACAACTAGATACATTTTTGTCAAATAAACCCATACATGTTACTGGTACCTGAATAGAGATCAAGAATACTCCCAGTACCCAGAAGATCTTCTCGGAGGCAAATTGTGTTTGACATTTAAAATCATAATTAGGGGGTTGGATCCAAGATGGCCGATTAGGAACAGCTCAGGATTGCAGCTCCCAGTGAAAGCGCAGAGGGTGAGTGGACGCCGCATTTCCAGATGGATCTTTATTGTCCACAGACTAGGAGATTCCCAGGCGGAGGAGCCCTAAGGGTCGCCAGCGCGGCTCTTTCAGCCGGCGCGGCAGTTTTGCCGGCGCCCCGGCGTGGCAGCTCCCCGTACAAAATACACTAGTCTGGGTCTCCCTTCTCGCTGGCAAGCAGAGCTTCGGGAAGGCAGAATCGCCCATTCATCCGATTAAAAAGGGGTCTGAAACAGGGAGCCAGGCCAGGAGATTCCCGGGCAAAAAAGCGCCACA
>CAUYLG010027149.1:0-64535 GCA_963573385.1 Cacajao melanocephalus
CACACCAGTTAGAGGGGCCATCATTAAAAAATCAGGAGACAACAGAAGCTAGAGAGGATGTAGAGAAATAGGAACACTTTTACACCGTTGGTGGGAGTGTAAATTAGTTCAACCATTGTGGAAGACAGTGTGGCGATTCCTGAAGGACCTAGAAACAGAAATTCCATTTGACCCAGCAATCCCCTTACTGGGTATATATCCAAAGGATTATAAATCGCTGTATTGTAAGGACACATGCACACGTACGTTCACTGCAGCAGTGTTTACAAGAGCAAAGACTTGGAACCAACCCAAATGCCCATCAATGATAGACTGGACAGGGCAAATGTGGCACATATACACCATGGAATACTATGCAGCCATGAAAAATGATGAGTTCGTGTCCTTTGTAGGGACATGGATGAACCTGGAAACCATCATTCTCAGCAAACTGACACAAGAACAGAAAATCAAACACCACATGTTCTCCCTCATAGGCGGGTGTGGAACAATGAGAACACATGCACACAGGGAGGGGAGGATCACACACTGCAATCTGTGGGGGGGAACTAGGGGAGGGACAGCGCAGGGTAGGGAGTTGGGGAGGGATGACATTGAGAAAAATGCCAGATATAGGTGATGGGAAGGAAGGCAGCAAAGCACATTGCCATATATGTACCTATGCAACAATCTTGCATGTTCTTCACATGTACCCCAAAACCTAAAATGCAATAAAATATATACTAAAAAAAAAAAAAGAGGCTGAGTGCAGTGGTTCACACCTGTAATTCAGCACTTCGGGAGGCCAAGGCAGGAGAATTGCTTCAGGCCAGAAGTTTGAGACCAGCCCAGGCAACATAGCAAGACCCCATCTCTACAAAAAAAAAGTTTAAAAAATTATTCAGATGTATTCAGGTGCAGTGATGGATGCCTGTAGTCCCAGTTGCTCAGGAGGCTGACATGGGAGGACTGTTTGAGCCCAAGAGTTTGAGGCTGCAGTGAGCTATTTGACCACTGCAGTCCAGCCTGGATAAAAGAGTGAGACCTTATCTCCAAAAATATTTTTTAATTAATCAAGAGTGAAACCCTGAGTATTGGGATGTGAATACATGGGTAAACCCCAATGAAGCCGGTCAATTCAAACCCCTTAACTCTCTTAAGGCTCCTTTGTCAATAGAAGCAGCCCTTCTTCCCCTATCTAAGGAGGTCAGTGTCCTGTATCTGAAGGGCCTATAATTACCTCTCCTGAGATATTTTGCCTTGCTTGGAACTGCTGATCTTCCTCCAGCCCTAATCCCACCACGGTTCTCTGTTCCTTCTACTAGACCCAAGTCTCAGTGGGTTTCTGTGGAAGAAGACTCATGTGGTCAAGATACAAAGTGTGACTTAAGAGGAGGTACAATTGGCTGGGCTCAGTGGCTCACACCTGTAATCCCAGCACTTTGGGAGGTCGAGGCGGGCGAATCACAACGGCAGGAGTTCGAGATCAGCCTGACCAACACGGTGAAACCCCGTCTCTACTAAAAATACAAAAATTAACTGGGTGTGGTGGTGCATGCCTGTAATCCCAGCTACTCAAGAGGCTGAGGCAGGAGAATCGCTTGAACCCAGGAGGCGGAGACTGCAGTGAGCTGAGATCCTATCACTGCACTCTAGCTGGCAACAGAGTGACACTCTGTTTCAAAAAAAAAAAAAAAAAAAAAAGAGGAGGTACAATAAACACCAAACGAACTGAATTATTTTACCAGTTTTCATCAACAGAAATCTAACTAACAACCAATTCCCAGCCTTCAGCCAGTTCACAGACTGAGAATCCACTGAATAAAGAAGAAACAGAGTCCCCTGGAATAAGGACCATGCTACCCAGACAAAAAATATAGATACTAAATCTTCCTCTTAGCTTTCCCCAAAGGGACTTATGGCCTTTATCCAGGCATTTGTGAATTGGAGAAGGAAAAATAATCTGGCTTTTCAGTGAATACTGGACCTCCACTAATAACTGTAGATCTAAAGCACTACTGTGATCCATTCATCAGTAGCATTTTATGGCAGTCAAGTGATGAATGGGATTTTGGCTCAAGTCTGTCTCATAGTAGCCCCAGTGGGTATCCTAACCTCTGACAAAAGCATCACTATATGCCATTGAGGTTTTCTGGCTGTTTGTTATGCAATATTATTGTGACATTTGATAAATGATGTAATTAATAATATTTAGATGAGGCTAACAACTGTTAGAATGGCTATAATCAAAAAGACAAAAGTTAAGTATTTATAACGACATGGAGTAAAGAGAACCTACAAACTGTTGATAGGAATGTAAATTAACACAGCCATTATGGAAAACAGTATGAAGTTTCTTCAAATAAATTAAAAATAGAAGTACCATATGATCCAGCAATCCCACTACTCACTATATATCCCAAGGAAATAAAATCTGTAGGTCAAAGAGATACCCTCACTCCCATGTTTATTGCAGGATTATTCCCAAGAGCCAAGACATAGAATCAACCTTGGTGTCCATCAGTGGATGAATAGATGTTTAGAATGTGGTATAAGCCTGTCCAATCCGTGGCCCATGGCCTGCATGCAGCCAAGAATGGTTTTGAATGTAGCCCAACACAAATTTGTAAACTTTCTTAAAACATCATGATATTTGTTTTTTAGCTCACAAGCTATTGTTAGTGTTAGTGTATTTTATTTGTGGCCCAACACAATTCTTATTCTTCCAGTGTGGCTCAGGGAAGCCAAAAGATTGGATACCCCTGTAGTATATATACACAATGGAATACTATTCAGCCATAAAGAAGGAGGAAATCCTATCATTTGAAACAATATGGATGAAACTGGAGGACATCATGTCAAGTGAAATAAGCCAGGCACAGAAAGACAAATACTGCATGATCTTACTCATGTGTGAATTCTAAAAAGTTGATCTCATAGAAGTAGAGAGTAGAATGGTGGTTACTAGAGACTGAGGTGATTGGGGTGGGTGGGTTGGGGAGATCGTTGGTCAAAGGCTACAAAATTTCAGTTAGATAGGAAGAAAAGGTTTAGGAAATCTATTGGCTGGTCATGGTGGCTCGTGCCTGTAATCCCAGCACTTTGGGAAGCTGAGGCGGGGGTGGATCACCTGAGGTCAGGATTTCAATATCAGCCAGGCCAACATGATGAAAACCCCATCTCTACTAAATAATAAAAAAAATTAGTGGGGCATGGTGGCGGGCACCTGTAGTCCCAGCTATTCAGGAGGCTGAGGCAAAAGAATTGCTGGAACCTGGGAGGCAGAGGTTGCAGTGAGCTGAAATCGTGCCACTGCATTCCAGCCTGGGTGACAGAATGAGACTCCATCTCAAAAAGCAACAAACAAACAAAAAAAGAAATATATTATATAACATGGTGACTACGATAAACAATATATGCTAGGAGAGTGGATATGAAGTGTTCTTACCACAAAAATGATAACTATGTGAGGTAATGCTAATGTTCATTAGCTAGGTTTCCACATACTTCATAACAATATGTTGTACACAATAAACGTGATTTTATCTATCATTTAAAAATAGTTAAGAATATTTAGAGGAGGTTAAATTTAAAGGATGTGATTTTTAGATGTGATATGTGGTGTTTATTTGCCTTATTTACAGACAAGGAGATTAAGGCAATAAGGGAACAATAATTTGCTTATTCAAAGTCTCAAAGGATGATACTAGAAAGTGTCCAGTTGTTATTCTCTGGGTAAAAACCTACAAATGTAAGATATAATTACATAGCAGATAGGTTATCATGTCCTGTCTAACTAGTAGACATTTATAAAGTGGGTGGTAAGATATTAAAAATCATGTTCTTTCTTTGCATTTTTTCTATAGACCAACTACTGTTTAACCATAATATTAATAGTTGCCTATCTCTAGCTCTAGTTCTCTGTTTAGTATCTTACAGAATGTGTTATAACTAGATTACTACTAATAATGCTTTGTATCAAAGCATGCCCAAAGCTGTGAGCCACCTTTTCCTTTAAGACAAATTAGTGGGGTCCAAGCTCAGTTGTGTATACAGACAGAGTAACAGGCCACAGTAGGGAAATTTCTATAGCATAGGAGCACAAGAAAATCTCCGTGTCCTAACTGGACTCCTTCCCTGCTCTCTACCATTAGTCACCCCTTGGATTCTTATATTAAAAGGAGCTGGTAAAATTCAAATATTTCTTGAAAAGGGTGCTGTAAAATGCAGAGGATTTTCTCCTTCTGGCTGGAGGCTGGGGAGAAGAGAAAGTGTGTAGAGAAGAAAGGTCAGGCCCAGTGAGGCCAATAGAACAGAAGCCAAGGAAATGGACAACCGTCTGGCTGGAGCTGGGGAGATCCTTGGGGCCTTTCTCAGGAGGGATAATGGAAGTTGGCAGAAGGCTTATCTGCTTCTTTATTTGAAGGGGGCTTCATCTGAAGGGGGCTTCCTTCTAGGAGTCAGAATGGGATATGAACAATGCCAAAAAGTGAAGCAGAACAAAACTGGTAAAATGGTAAAGATCATTCACGGATTGGGTATTAGAAGACCAGGTGCTGGGTTCCAACTTGGCCACAGATGAGCTGCCTGACTTTGGGCAGGCACTTCATCTCTCTGGCCTCACTACTCAGCCTCCAAGTGAGAGTCCTCCAGAGGAGCCTTCCTGATTTCACTTTGGGTGAAATGCACCCTGGTAGAGCCCCTGGAACTAAACAAGAAATGCAACAAAAAAAATTTCTAAATCCCAAGTCTCAACGTCTAAGCGTGATTTGTGAGTAGAAATTCTGTGTTTGCCACTGACAGTGACCACATCCAGCGATAACAGACCCTGGTTCCTTACCATGAAGGCTCATGTGCACATGGCTTGCTGTGGTCTGAGCCATCCCTGGCACCTGCAGGCCTTGTTGACTTAACGGCACTGTTTCCAAAAAACATTACTGTAGAGCCATCTTTGCTGTGATGTTCAAGGTAACAGGTGGTTGTGGTTTCTGCATGGGTCTCTATGCTCAATGGCTTGCTTATTCAAACTGCTGTTCAAGTCGTAGTAGTCTCCTGGATGAAGCAGTCCTGAATCTTGCCACCAGTTGTAAGACCCATCACTATACACCATACTACAAATATTGTTCCTAATCTCTTCAGGACCAGGCTTCAGAGTTTATTCACTAAAGAGGCCTACAACTAAGCTATACTCCTCTAACTTGGAGGAAACAGCTTTTATAACTGTACTTTCTAGCTGCTTTCCAGTTTTCAAAGGTCTTTGTAAATTCTTTGCAAATGGTGATTAATTCTCTCAACAGACCAGTAGGGAAATTTCTGTAGGAAAAGTATTTCCATATGACAAACCCAAGACACTAAGCCTATGAATTACCCTTTGCTACATTATAGGTTGGCCTGAGCCTAGATCACAAGACACAAAAATGATATAATACTTTCTCCCATGGCTCTAAGTCTCTTACATCTGAAAATCCCAGATCCATTTCCAAATCTCCCAGACTCCATCTTTACAGCCAAGAATGTATCTCTGTAATTCTGTCTGACAGATATGGACTAGTCAGTCTCATTTAATGAAAATTGAATATCAACAAGTATTTATTAGGCTTCATTTAGCATACTTCCACTTGCCAGAAACACACACATCTTTGTACCAATATGCAGGAATGATAATCACAATCAGTCTACAGCATCTCCCACTCTTAGGCAATAACATAAGAGTCCTCCCAGCTAATATGTTAATGTGTAGAAAATACCAGATGGATCCCAATTTTTCTAGCCAAACTTATGACTTCAGAGTGAGGAGGAAAAGTTTCCCAAATCTATCCTGCTTAGACTACTCATCTTGATTCAGATCAAGTGGTAGAAACTAATAAGATTTCTCCTGAAGCCTTTGGCCCTGCTCTGAACAAATTTCCCACAGGCAACCTATAATCTGCGTCTGAGAGTTCATCTAACAAAGAAACTCACAGCTAATCCATACTCCCCTAACTTTGGAGGAACTGGCTGGAGTGAGGTCAAGGAAAGGAAGGGAAATTATCTACCTGTATGCGACAGGAGTGTTCTCTTGAAAGCAAGATGGATCCTTGAATATTTAGTTTGAGTTCAGATATGCCCTGGCAGGCATTTGGGCATTGGGCTTACCCAGCATCCTATGAAATAACTTTTATTTCTTTCATTGATCCAGAAAGAGTAAATAATGAGGTCTGCCTGAATTTTTTTTTTTTTTTTTTTTTTTTTTAGACAGAGTCTCGCTCTATCGCCAGGCTGGAGTGCAGTGGTGCGATTCCAGCTCACTGCGGCTTCCGTTTTCCGGTTTCAAGCAATTCTCCTGCCTCAGCCTCCCGAGTAGCTGGGACTACAGGCACGCACCACCATGCCCGGCTAATTTTTTGTACTTTTAGTAGAGACAGGGTTTCACCATGTTGGCCAGGATGGTCTTGATCTCTTGACCTCGTGATCCGCCCGCCTCGGCCTCCCAAAGTGCTGGGATTATAGGCGTGAGCCACCGCGCCTGGCCCCTGCCTGAAAATTTAATCAGGCTAGGTTTCCCGGCTGAAAGAAGGCATAAGTCTACAGTGGGGGGGTTTCTCTCCCCACACATGCCTTTGGTAATCAGGACAAGCTGTTTCAGGAGATAGTCTCAACATTAAATCAATTCTTCCCTTTCATTGTTACTGCCCAAGCCCACATATTGCATCTCATATGGACTCTTGCAAAGTTCCTAGAAGTCTCGACTTCTGCCTCCAGGCTTGCTCTCTTTAGTCCATTCTCAACAATGCCATGACAGTGTTCTTCTCAAAATGAATTGTATGGGCTTCCTACAGAAAAAAATACCAACTCTGTAGTTTGGTACTCAAGGCCCTTCAAAATGTAGTTCCAACTTGGATTTCTAGTCTCACTGACCGCGTCTTTACGTGTCCTTTTCTCCTGACACGTATAAAGGGATTGCATCAATTTCTTATTGACACATTAATTCTGTGTAACCAACACTCTGAGCTCGATGGCTTGAAACAATAATTTATTCTCAGGCTCCTAGACTACAGTTTGGCTGGAGTGGCTCTGTTAAGTGTTTCTTAGGGGACCCAGGTTGAAGGGGGATCAACGATCATCAGAAAGATGAGCAGAAGTATGTGATATTTCTTAAGGCCTAAATAGCTAGTAAGAGATATATGGTCATTTTTGCCCACATTCCATAGGCCAAAGCAAGTTACATGGCCAAGTTCCACATCATGGGGCAAGGATGTATATTCTACCTCTAGTAGGAGAAACGGTAATATCATATAGCAGAGGGTACTGATGCAGAGAAAGATAAAGAATAGGAGACAAATATCTATTGCTAAATAATAAATTATCCTTAAAAGAGCAAATACTTATCATCTCACAGATTCTATGGGTCAAGAATCCAAAAGGGGCTTAGCAGGTGGTTCAGGATCTCTCATGAGGCTGCAGCAAGCTGTCATGCAGAGCTGCAGTCATCTGAGGCTAAAGGATGTGCTTTCCAGCTCACTCCCACGTTTGCTGGCAGACTCACTTCTCCTCCACGTGGGCCTCTCCAAAGCCTGCCTGAGTGTCCTTACAAGTTGGCCACCAGCTTCCCCCAGACTGACTGATCCAAGACAGAGAAACAGAGCCCAAGACAGAAGCCATAGAACCTCGTAACTTCTTTGGGAAATGCCATACCATCACATCTTCTGTATTCTATTAGTCACACAGACCAACCCTGGTCCGCTGTGGGAGGGGACTATACAAGGGCTTGAAAACCAGGAGGGAGAGGTCATTGGAGCCATCCTGAAGAATTGGACCACAGCTCCCATTTTACTATAACTTAGTTATCCTCATAAACTGCTGAAACATTTCCACACTTTTGTATTATTGGGTCTAAACCATTTTAACCAATACAGGTAACAGCAACTGTACAAAATCCTTTGTTACATCGGGTTAATTTTTATACCTAAAATAGTAGCCATAAATATTAACATCAGTGGTTTTTCACCTTTCAGCTTGTTTGCATATCTGTCATCCTGTCTGTAAGTTTTCTTCAGACCAGTAAGTACCCATTACCACTTATTCCCCATTCCCTAATCAACCAGGTGAATTCTCAGATATCACTTTATCTAGTAAGTCTTTCCTGGCTACTACACACACGTGAGGTTATCTTCCTATGCGTGCTCAAAGCATTCGGTACGTACCTCAATTAAAAGTCTTTAAAAAATACTCTATGATGCAATAGATTATTTGTTCTCTTCTTCATGTCCTTAATTACACTATGAGATTTCTAGGAGCCAATATTTGGTAATAGTGACTCAATCAACATCTGAAGAAAAGGTGAGAGGGATTAAAGGAGAAATGGAGAGAACACAAGGCCAAATCCTGACAGGTTTTTAATATTGTTTCCCTACCACCTTCTGGTTAAGCTCCTCCTACCTGTCAGCCAGGTGTTGATGTTTCTATAGTCATCATCTTAATTAATCCTCACAATAACCTGGTAAACAAAAATTATCTGGGGAGGAGTCAGTTTTGAAGCTCAGAAAAGTAACTTTCCCAGCACACAGTAAAGCCAGAATTTCATGTTTGACTCTTGTATTCCAACGCCATGATTTTTCTGTGGGGAAGAGCCCCATGGTTTCCACTGTACGGAACAGTGCATCCCCTGCTTAGTAGAAGTAGTTCTCCCATTTAGGGATCTTGCTATGTCAGCCTGTGGAAATTGTTCAGCAGGGCATTCCTTGACTGACTGTTCTTTTTGTGTCCTGGTCGGGGTTCCAGAACCTGCACCTGGGGAAGCCTTGGAGCACTCTCTCTCATCTAAGAGGGTAAGTTGTATCTGGAGGGGAATGGAAATTACAGAGGAGCTTGCAGAAACCTACAGCCCTGCAGGCAAGCATAGCCTAGCAGCAAAGTCCAGCTCTCCACATATTCTGACACAAAGATGAATAGGGGCTACTGCAGGCATCTCACTCCAGATGTCCATCGCTGGAGCCAGGCAGAGAGTACCGTGGGGTTTGACAATTAAAGGTCACAACTCCCAGGAAACTTGTGAGGATGAAATGAATGGTCTACATCAAAGCATTAAGAGTTCTTTAAAAGAAAACTGCTGTATACATTCAAGATAGCCTTAGCATGTTTTTGAAAATCATTATTTTCTTAATTGCTTTTTTCCAACCAGTTAACTTGGGTATGCATATATACACATATACAGAAACATGCAAGCCAGTCATGGTGGCTCACACCTGCAATCTGAGCTACTCAGGAGGCTGACACAAGAACATGGCTTGAGCCCAGGAGTTTAAGACTTCAGTGAGCCATGATTGTGCCACCCAAATCCAGTCTGGGCAAGAGAGAGAGAGATCCTCATCTCTTATAAATAAACAAACAAACAAACAAACACACAAAATCGATATATTGATTTACAAAAGTTAAAAATTGAATCATGTTACAGATATGGGGAAGGTGGGTATTACAATCTTGACTCTTTCCCCCCTTTTTATTGGCCTCCTCCTTCCCCACTTCTATCCACCCTCACAGCACTGAAAATCTATTAGGTATCCTTCTGTGTCTTTTTCTCCCTGCTCACATGCATACTCATACTATCCTAAGGGTAAGTCAGTGCTTGTTTAACAATAGAAATTATACTATACAAGTATTTCAGCAGTCTGCATTTGTTTCTCAACACTATCTCATTGAAATTCCCCCACATCAAATGTTAGAGTTCTAAGTTAATATTTTTAAAGTTAGCACAGCATGTTATGATGTGGATGGACCCTTATTTTTTTATTCATCCCCATCTTGATAGACACTTACTTGTCTCCAGATTTTTTTCTGTTATAGACAAAGCATCAATAAGATTTATAGATAGAACTCCACATTTTAGAGTTTTGTTTCTGAGGCCCCAGGAAAGAGGTTTCTGCCTCAGTTGGAATATGTATTTTGGTTTTCAGAAATTTTTTCCATTCTGATGGAACTAAAGTGATAGGTCATTGTTATTTTGAAATGTGCATGTCCCTGACTACTGGTGATAGTAAGCATTTCTTCATGTATTTGTTACCATTTTGATTTTTCCTCTAGTGAATTTCTTTTCCATATCTTTTTCCTTATTTTTTGTTAAATTATTTGTCTTCTTCCTTACTACTTTATGAGAGCTCTTCAAATATTATAGACAAAAATCTTGGTCTTCTACATTGGAGCTATATTATTCCATATTTATGATTTGTTTCTTGATATTATTTATGGTCTCCTTTGACATCACTGTTATTTTTGTATACATATGCACATGTTTATATATATTTTTGTAGCCTCTGGTTTTCCATCTTCATGAAGAAAATGTCCTCTCCTCCTAAATTATTCATGAAGTTTCCTAGATTTGATTGTATGTTGTTATATTATGTTTTGCATTTATGCCTTTAATCCATCTGAAATATATTTTGTTTTCGAACATGATGTAAGACAGATTCTAATTTTATCTTTATCCAGATGAAGAAAAAATTATGCTAACACCATTTCTATAAAAATCGCTTATTTTTTCATTAGATCACCTTTGTAATATATTAAATCCTCATGTATGCTGACATTGTTTTCTGGTTTCTTTATTCCATTGTGCTGGTCTATTTCTCCATTCCTACGACAACGTCATCTTTACATGATTAGAAGCTGTTTTGCTATGCGCTAAAGCAAATCCAACGCAGGATGAGCTCCCTCCTTCTTTTTAGTCCACTTTTTTGAGCACTTGTCCTTCTATATGATATTTAAGGTGATTTTTTTTCCAATTTCAAAGAGAAAAACCTATTGAGATTCTCTAAAATTTAATTAAACTTTCACATTAGTTTTACCAAAAAAAAAAAAAAAACAATTCTAAGCCTCCGTATTCAAGAACAAAACACGTCTTTAATAAATTTTTAATAATTGTCACTGCTATTCAAACTGGAATATTTTCTCTGTCTTCATTTTAGGTGTGTATGGTAATACAGGAAAAGCTAATGAATTTGTACATATGTATGTTATAAATAGCCATGTACGAAGTCCTTTGTTCCTTCTAGTATTTTTTACTAGACACTGCTTTTCTAAGTAAACAATTGCAGGCCCAGCAAAGGGGATTATTTTATCTCTTCTTTTCTAAAGTTTACACAAATTATTCTTTTTAAAAAATATTACATTAACCAGGATCTCTAAGCAAATATTAAGAAAGAATATTCATGACAGTCAATTCCATCTAGATTTTAACTGGAATGGTTTTAGTAAGGTTGTATAATTTTGGAAAATAATTTTATCGCTGTCTAGGACCTCATTTCCCACATACTCTTCACTTGGTGAGAGCTGTCAGGGATTTCTCAGTAGCAGCATGTCTAGGAAGAAAATGTGATGAGAAGGAGGAGTGAGGTACCAGGAGTGGCGGAGGACAGGGTGCTTCCGGGAGCACTCCACTGTGAGCAGCATTGAAAGCAGAGGCCAGGGTACATGAAGGCATCCGCGTGCTAGGAAGAAACTTCTCTACCTGCCAGCAAGTCAACAGGTCCTGCCTTCCGCCATCTACAGAATCACTTACTTCCAACGTCCTCTTCACTCATCCTGACCTCAACTTCTCATTCCACATCCTGGGCATGGAAATCCCGGCCCCACTTCAGCTCTCCACAGGCTCTCCCTTCCATCATCCTGAGGACTCCTGAATCCCACCTCTTCCTCTAAGTGAGACCCCTGAGTAAAAATAGTGAGTATGTGTTTCACTGCTTTTACAGGTCTCACTGTTTACTACTAACCAAAGACAAATTCCTGGCCAGACAAGGTGGCTAACTCCTGTAATCCCAGCACTTTGGGAGGACGAGGTAGGCAAATCACTGGAGCTCAGGTGTTCAAACCAAACTGGGCAACATGGAGAGACCCTGTTTATTCATTAAGCTAATGAATTTGTATATATTTATCTGATAAATAGCCATGAACAAAGTCTTTTTTAAAAATGAAATTAAAAAAAACTTAGCTGGTCTCAGCGGCATGCCTGTGGTCCCAGCTACTCGGGAGGCTGAGGTGGGATGATCACCTGAGCCCAAGGCTGTAGTGAGCCTAGATCCTGCCACTGCATTCCAACCTGGGCGGCAGAGTAGGACCCCATCTCAAAAACAAAAACAAACAAAAAAACCTAGGGACAGTTTTTCCTAACTTTGGCACTATTGACATTTGGGGTTGGACCATTCTTTGCTGCGGAGGGCTATCCTGTGTATTGTAGGATGTTTAGCAGTTTCCCTGGCCTCTATCCACTGGATGCCAACAGCACCTTCCTTTCCACTTGTAAGAACCAAGAATGTCTTTAAACACTGCCAAATGTCCCCTGGTGGTGATGGGCTGAGCTGCGGATGTGCGGGGATGGGTGGGAAGGAAGCAAAATCACCTTATAGGAAGCCACAACCCAGTCTGTATAACATGAAGCATGATACCTAGAGTTGCCTGTATATCAGAGCTCTTTTGCAAATCATTGCCTGTAAATTGAAGCATCTGCCCTTGTCACTTTCAATTTGGAGCTTATTTGAAAATACTGCCTCTTTCCTCTCTTCAAAGAGATCTTAATACATATGGCTTGCTTCTCTTGACTGGCAGTCACCCAAGCCTCTTGTTGAAGGATGATGATGGCTCAGAGATCCTAAAAGTTAATTTTGTATGTGCCACATCAGGGTCAGTTCACACCAGTCTTACCTATTTTAAGTTGCAAGAGTGGGATCATTTTTACTTAGCTTGCTGGTATATCACTCAGCATGAAGCTACATGTACTTTGGTTCCTACTGATGATAGAGATAAAATATGTGAAGCTTTCAGAATTGCAATTTTCAAAAGGAAATTAGCTTTCCCCTGAGCAGCCTGACACTGCAGTTTGGCTGATGACATCCTAGTAAACAACCTACAAACAAACTCTTGACTTTAGAAATAACCAGGAGCTATTTATAGGCAAGCAATAATTTTCAAGTGGGTAAGTCAAGGGAAAAAACAAGCTGAGAAAAGTCAGCAAGGAAACTCCCATTTCACTCAACACCTTGAAGTGAGGAACTGTAGGGCCATTCACCAAAATGGAAAGTTCGCGTCACTATTACTAATGGAGGAATGATGTCTTAGTGGATTTTTGACTTGCTGAAAATGTCAACCCATTTTATATGACACAACCACAGACTCAACTTAAAACATAAAACATGAAGGCGTATCCTTAAGACTATGGAAACAAAGGGATTTCAACCAGGATCTTGGAAGCATCAATCAGATGACAGGTATCCTAACAAATGAGATGCTGGTCAAAGGCTATCTGCTGAGAATGTGAGGTTTCCCACTCAGACTGTTTGAGAGAGGAGTCCATGTGCAAGTGAATGTAAAAACCCCTCTGCCTTTTGAAAGGGTGTTATGTCACTGCTGTTGTCTTCTTGCTAATGAAAATCTGAAAACTTTGAATTGTCCTTGGAGGAAGGGCAAGCCAGGATAGGACGCCAGCTGCAAGCAGCTGGCATGACAAGGAGGCGACATCCTAACAGGGGCAACCTGGTGGGCTCTGCAAAGGCAAAGATGAGATCTTGAGGAAGTTGAGCTGTTGGCCCTTGGCTGGAGACACAGTCTCCTTCCCAATCAGCTTCTCCGGGGTAAATCTTAGGGTTTCTGAGATCCAGGGCTTTTGTGGCTCCTAAATTCATTGGAACTTAAGACAAAGCTCACGGCAAAGAGGAACAGCTGGTTGATGGGAAATGACGACTTGGTTTTCAGGAGATAGGCACAAATCTTGCTCTCTTTTAAGATAGTAATGATCTTAGCACCTAAGACTTGTATGAGAGAGATATAGATACTGTTCATCTTAATCAAGGACCAGCAAACCTTTTCTGTAAAGACCCAGGTAACAAATATATTAGGTCTTGCAGGCCATGTGGGCTCTATCACGACTATTCAAGTCTGCCAGTGGAGCACCAGGCAGCCCTAGACAATATGTAAAAGAATGGACATGACTATTTCCAAATAAAACTTTATTTACAAAAATTGACAATGGGCCAGATTTGGCCCATAGGCCACGGTCTGCTGATTACTGATCTTGATGAGTGGCATCAAACACAGCTAATTTTCCCCACCTGACTAGGTCAGTCCTTCCAACCTGTCTGACCCTTGCCTTTATCTTCCCTTAATGCTTCTTCCTAACCTCAGTCTTTCCCTGCTCCAACAAATGTTTCCATTGCTGACAATATTACCCTCTTAGAATATGTAATTAACCCATCACTCTCCACCTTAAAAACCCTTAATAGTTTCCCAGTGCTTAGAGTAAAACGATCAAAATCTCTCAATATAGCATTCGAATCCCTCCCCAATCCACTCTGCCTTCCCCATGCACATCTCAAGCTCCCACCATGGTGGCAAAGACACCTCTCCCCAAATATGCCAGGCAATTACCCGCCTCCAAACTCTGTCTAGACACGTTCTCTACCTTGTGCTACCATTCCCACAGTCCCTACCTGTCAGTCATTCTCATTCTTATACTGTCACTTCTAATTCACTTTCCCATGAAGCCTTTCCTTTTTGTCTGTGATAAATGATTTACTCCCTTCAATGAGCTCCCATAGAATTGATTTTATCCCTTAAAACAGTATGCCTTGAGTTTCATTTGCCACCTGATTCATCACATGCCTCTTTGCCGTTCCTCATTTTTATATGCCACAGTATGTTCAGTGCAATCCTTTGATCATTCACCCACTAACAGATATGTTTTGCATACCCACTGTATGTTTTGCAATCTCAGGCTAGTGGGGAGAGACAGATATGCATAAATAAACAATTTGATATATTAGAGCATTTCAGATAGAGATAAATGCCAATTAAGAAAAACAGCACAGGGTAGTTTGTTGGGAAGAGTGAGAGTGTGCTTGGGGGCAAAGCTATTTTTCCTGGGAGAAACAGGGAATGCCTCTCCGAGGAGATACTGTTGAACTGATACCAAGTATTGATGCTAAATTCAATATTAAATTGTGAAAAGCAAACACTTATACAAAGCTCTGGACAGATAAAGCACTTTTAAGTGCCCCTTGAATTAATAAAAATAATTCATAATTTAATAAATTATAATACAGTTGTTAAAAAGGAACAAAGTAGGAATGGCCATACAGGCACATATGAAAAGATATCTAAGATACACTGTTAAGTGAAAACAAAAGTAATTTGCAAAAGTATGCAATATGTATTTTCATTTTTGAAATCAAAAATATTCATATGTAGACTCATGTTCATCTATGAACAAGAAAGTCCTGGAAGAATATGCAAGTGAAAGTTAAGAATGGTAGTTTCTGGGGGTGATAATGAGAGATTTTGATACTTTTGCTTTCCATTTTACACCTTTCTGTACAGTTTGAAATTTTTGCAAGAAGCAATTTTTACAATATTTTTGGCAAAAAAAGATTTTTGCCAAAAAAATCAATTTATCATAAAAAAATTTCCCTTCACAAGGCGTCTTCAGTGTTTTTCAGTCTGTCACTTATGAGTAAATTGTCCCTGACATACAAAGAGAAAATTCTTCTCCATTGTCCTTGCTATTATCCAAACTTTTGTGCCTTCCCATCTCCATCCCTTCAATATCCTTAACACACACACATACCCAGAGCTGCTATGCACCCTCACAATTCAGAGGATATTGTTTTCGATATTCCAGTGTCCCAAGGCATTGACTGAAACTCTGCTCTTAACAGTCTGGGGTTGCCAGATAAAATACAGGACACACAGCTAAGTTAGTTTCCAATTAACAGTAAATCATTTTTTAACATGTGATTTTCTCAAATACTGCATACAAAAAATTACATATATATATATATATATACTAAAACGTTACTCTTTGCTCACCTGAAACTCAAACGTAATTGGGTGTCCTGTATTTTTCTTTGCCAAAGCTAGCAACCCTAAAGCAGCCACATGTCCTGAATGAAAGACACTAAAATCTTAAATGAAGGACATTACAGCTTCTCCATAAATCTACAGAGTTAGAGAAATAATGGTGCATTTTTCCAAACCCTGACTCTGTCAACATAGTCAAACATGGTCCCACAGGTCTCCTGTCATTGTCTTCCCAAAGAGGCTTCGCTGCATGTTTTAACATGCCTTCTCTTGTCCTCCCTGGAGCCTTGTCAACATCCACACTGCCTTAGATAGAACATCCAGCAGAGAGACACAGACACTGCCTCACCTTCACACGCCAGAGCTAGAACGCAGCATTTCTTTTAGGCAGTGGTGGTAAGCACTGACGCACACTAGACTCACCTGAGAAACTTTTCAAACGTACCCACCCCTAGTCTTCGCCCCAGATAAATTAATCCAGAATCTTCAGCAGTGGGAGACAGGTGCTTTGCAGTTCCCCAGGTGATTCTATGGTGCAGTCAGCATTATGAACGATTATCTTAACACCTAGGCCATCTGCATTCCACCCTCCGATTTAAGTCCCACAAAACAGTGCCCTTCAGACTTTATGTGCACACAGATAAGCTTGGGATGCTGTCAAAATGCAGATTCTGAGTCCACAAATCTAGGGTGGGGCCCGAGATTCTGCATTGATAACAAGCTCCCAGGTGATGCTGATGCTGCTGACCCTTGAGACACACTTAGAGTAACAAGACCACTAAAAAAAGGACCAAACCAAAGTCCCTGCTGCTTTTTACTTTACAATTCATATAATAGGGAAAATAAATATTATAATGAGACTGATAATAAAAACTTTCTTTGGATCCACAGTCGTCCTAAGACTAGCACCATATGTACACTCCAGTTTCAAGTGGCAACTTCTCTGGATTCATTTCCTACCAGTAGGAAGCTAAACAGAAAATAACATTAGTCCGGGTTTCAGCAGATGGATCATTTTCAGACAGGAATACTCAGAATCCTCAGGCTAAACCCCATGTCCAAGGGTCATAAAACCCCTACAGACATGTCAGGCTTGGCAGTGGAATAACTTCTCACAACTGTTTTCAGATAGGAGCAACAACATTTTGGTGGAATGGCTGGGGATGTGCTGCCTAAGGAGAAGAAAGTGGGTTACCTGGCCTCAGAACGGCCCTGCAGCCCTATGGGGCCATAACTCACCACTGCTCTGGTAACAGCCTGGGCTGGCTCTCGAACCAAAATTTCTGCGCGTAATGGATGGGAGTTCATGAGGTTCTAGTTTGAATTTCTCCTCTCCCACTGACTGGCTCTGTGACCTAGGACATGATAGGCTGCTTCTCTTAAGCCTTAGATCCCTCAGGTCCTCTGCAAAACAGAAACACAAGTGGATGTTTAGTTGAGGTTGTATGTAGAGTATTTAGTTAGCACAGTGCCTGGCACATTAGCAGCACTGAATCTTAGCTGTTATTATTACAGGGCATCCTACGTCTCTATATGAGATGAAAATACTAGCCTTGGTGTCACTCACAGAGAGAAGCCGAGCAGCTGTATTCAGTACAGCACTGAGATCAAAAGTTTGGCTGCCTTCTGGGCTGCCTTTGCGTTTACCCCGTGTGAAGGATAGCAATTGGTGCCCACAGAGAAATACAATAATAATCACACTGTATCTGCACACACGAAGAAAACAGATCAGGCTTGAAAGCAAAGGGCAGCAGATTTTCTCCCACTTCACGGAATGGGAAGTTAGACTTGTGACCAGAGCTACTTCCTTTTGAGGCCAGGGAAGAAAGAACTAAGGCCAGCTTGAGTTACTCTGTATACCCTCTATAGGAGCAGAGACTTAGTGTGGTGCTATTAGTGAGGTCTGTAAATGGCAGGGGAGAGGAGCCAGTGATGAAAAAGAGCCATAGGTTTTTAATATGGATGAGAAGCTGCCTGCTTTCTCCTAAGCAAATGAGGAAGGAGAGAAGGAAGGAACTCAAAACTATCTGCAGGTGGTCTCTGGGATAAAGGGATAGACAGAGGAGGTGATATTATTCTGAGCCTCGTTTCGGTACAGAACCTACCAATATCAAGTCTGGCTTCTGGGAGACCATCTCTGACTTGTTTCAGCAAAGAGACAATAAAAATGTAAAAATAGCGGATAACCCTTGAAATTCCAGTGTCAGCCCCAAAGAACAGCTTCCAAAGATGAAGAGTGGGTGGACTTCCAGAGACACAGATTTAGATTTCTAACTTTAGCCTGAACTTTCTGAAGCTTCTCAGCAGTACCAGGAAAAAGATTTGGTGTGAAGGAGGCTAAGAATAGCAGCTCAAATCAGACTGTGGAATTAGATGAGTTTCAATCAGCCATGTGTCCCCCCGGTGTCTTTCTCTCCTCCCGAGCCTGGCTGGGACAGGGACACCCATAGAGCTGGAGAGTTGGAGCTGTAAGAGAACAATGACAATGAGAGCTGACATTTCCTGAATGATTAGGACTTGCAGGCTGCATGCTAAGCACTCAATAGATGGCTTCATTTAATACTCCCAATACTAGGAGTAACTCCATTTTACAAATGGAAATATTTATACTTAGAAATATCAAGAAACGAATCCAAAGTCAACCAGCTCATTAAGTGGCAGAGCTGGAAAAAAGAACAATGAAGTGTTGGAAAATGGAAAGAAGCCAACCAAGCACCTTGACAGGAAGAGGAGAGCTTCAAGCATTGGAAGGGCTAAATAATGGGTGACATGGACTGCCCGCCACCTCTGTTGGAAAGCAATTGAGATTTCTTAGACTACAGCAAAAAGAAGGGAATTCGGTTAGATAGTGAAGAAAAGAAAATCCTAGATTGTAACACTATGTGACGTAAGCATTCATTGTTAAGAGACAATGATTAACCTGCTGGGTTAATTTTTAAAAAGAGATGGGGGAAGGTGGTTTTATGCTTCTCCAAGGGTGTTCGAGAGAACACTAGTTCTTAAAGATATTAACAGGAATGCTCAAATACACTCAGGAAATATTGCGCTAAATAGACTTACACAGGTTTCTTTAGTGAAGAAGCTTTAAGAGCTTTATTAGCTCAGTATGTTTGGAAGCTCCAGTGGTGGAATATAGTAAGTGGCGTTTCCCAAACTTATCTGACCAGAACCCTTTTTCAGACTAGTCTTTCCTCAAACACACTTGGGGAAAGCCTGGGGTTTTCTAAGATGATTTAAGTATGAAACTGCCTGGAGGCTGGGGACTGGCCTTGCTACTCAAAATGAGTCAACACAAGCATCGCTTAGGATGATACAAGTATCTTACAGATACAAGTATCTGGCACCTTGGTGCTCCTCCACGGGGCTTCTCTACAAGGAGAGCTTGGACTTCTTCAAAGCACACATTCTCAGAGTACTGGACTTCTTCCACGGCAGCTGGCTGCCAACATGGAGAAAACAGATGCTGCCAGATTCTCAACCCCACCACAGATCTACGGATCAGACTCTGTCTCTTAACAGTATGCCCTGATGATTTATTATATGCAGATTAAAGCTTGAGAAGCTCAAAATTTATTCAAGCCTCAGGATATGGTCACACACAATTCTGCAGCAACCAGATCTCTAACATTAGCTGTCTGCTATATAACAAACCACCCGAAAATCGACTGTTTTGAAACACTAATGACTTATTTTTCATAATTTTGTAGGTTGACTTGGCTTAGTTGGTGGGTTCTTCTGCTTTCAGTAGGCTGAATTCATGGGCTGGACTGCCAAGGCTTCACTCTTGTATCTGGTGCCTTGGTGCTCCTCCATGGGGCTTCTCTACAAGGAGAGCTTGGACTTCCTCAAAGCACAGCATTCCCGGAGAACTGGACTTCTTCCACGGCAGCTGGCTTCCAAGATGAAGAAAACAGATGCTGCTAATTCTATTAAGGCCTGGCTTGAAAGTCCTAGAACAGCACTTCTACTGCATTCTACTTAGTCAAAACAAACCACAAGGCCAGTTAGATTCAACGAGAGGAAAAATGGTTTCTACCTCTTGACAGGTGAAGTGCCATGTGTATACAAGGGAAGAAATTGATGGTGGTCATCTTTGGAGACTATCTACCATACTCTCTACCCCTCTTGAGTGATATTAGATGCTGTGCATGATCCCTTCTTAAACTCTAAGCACTTGAAAAATGCTTTAGTATGTGTCCCAGACTGGTTCTTCCTCCCAGGTAAACAGGAACTTCAACCCAGTTTACAAAGGAAAGGTATGCCCTAGTTATGGAATGCCAGTGCCAGGGGTGTGGGGAGATGGGTCAGGTCTCATTATTCATCAACACCAATCAAAATTATTTATTCTAAACCTACTATGTGCCAGGAACTTGGTTCTGCATATATAGCAGTATTATATAGTACAATATACAATTCTAAGACGACTTTCTCAATGATTTCCTACCCTTCTAGTGGGAGGAAACAAACACTCAACTAGTAAATCAATAAACAAACAGAATAATTTTGGAAAGCAATAAGGCTATGAAGAAAATAAAATAGGGTGATGTGAGTGTGAGTGACTTTCTAAGTTAATTTAAATAAGGAGGTCAAGGAATACCTCATGGAGGTAGTGTCATTAATTGAGACTTGAAGGATGAGGAGGCAGCTGCTGGAAAAGCTGAGATCAGAGTGGCTAAGAGTGCAAGTGCCAAGGCCCTGAGGCAGGGATGGGCTCTACATGCCTAAGCGGCAGAAAGAAGGTCACTGGGCCTGATGCACAGATTTCAAGGGGCGGGGAGCCTGAGATGAGGCAGGAGGAGTTGGTGGTGGGGCCAGAGGTTCACAGGGCTCTGTAGGCAAGAGCGAGAGTAACACATTACTTCCTGACTGCCATGGGAAACTACTGGACAGTTTAATGCTGGAGATGACACAGCTTGATTTGCACTTTTACAAGAAGACTCTGGCTGCTTGAGAAGCAGACTACAGAGAGAGGGCCGGGTGCAGTGGCTCACGCCTGTAATCCCAGCACTTTGGGAGGCTGAGGCCAGTGGATCACTTGAGGTCAGATCAAGACCAGCCTGGCCAACATGGCAAAACCCCGTTTCTACTAAAAAAATATAATAACTAGTTGGGTATGGTGGTGGGTGCCTGTAATTCCAGCTACTCAAGAGGCTGAGGCATGAAATTTTCTTCAACCTAGGAGGTGGAGGTTGCAGTGAGCTGAGATCACACCACTGCACTCCAGCCCGGGTGACATAGTGAGACTCTGTCTCAAAAAAAAAAAAAAGAAAAGAAAAGAAAAGAAAAAGAAAAATTCTATAGAGAGAAGAGCTGAAGCAGGGAGACCTGCTTAATTAGCTGAGCACAGTTAGGAGGCGAATGCAACATTCCGTGTAGGAGGAAATGGCAGCTTGCAATGAGGTAGGGCTGTGGATGCTGACAAGCCAGGTGGAGTATTCCTGTCTTCACCAACCCCCTATCATCAGGGAAATGCAGTCAGACATCATCACAGACCCTGTGGTTCCACGTGAAGAAATGTATGTCTTGCTTAGGACTTCACAGGGTAGAACATTGCTCCAAGTCTCTTATCTTTAAAAAAAATTTTTTTTAAAGAGACAGGGTCTCTCTATGTTGCCCAGGCTGGAGTGCAGTGGCTATTCACAGGCGCGATCCCACTACGGATCAGCACGGGAGTTTTCACCTGCTCCGTTTCCGACCTGGGCCAATTCACCCCTCTTTAGGCAACCTGGTGGTCCCCGGCTCCCGGGAGGTCACCATATTGATGCTGAGCTTAGTGTGGACACCCGATCGGCATAGTGCACTACAGCCCAGAACTCCTGGGCTCAAGCGATCCTCCCACCTCAGCCTCCCGAGTAGCTGGGACTACAGGCACGTGCTACCACGCCTGGCAAAATTTTATTGGGTTTAGATGATGAGGGTTAGAATAAAATTTTCCTACATAACCTTTTGTATCTGGAAACATGTGACCATGAGACACTTTATTTCCTTCCTTAATCTTCCAGGGTCCTGACCCAAAACCCAGATTGGTCCAAATTAGGTCTGGTCTGCATCTACCACAGCAGAAGGTGAGTATAATACCACAGTGAACCCCAGCAGCAGTTTACGACACAGCTGGTTAATATTCATGAACTACCTTTGTTCATGTTTCAGATATTTTGGCAAGGACATCCATTGCCTCTCTCCTTCAGAGATTAAGGAGAAGGAGGCTGATCTATGATCCCTTTCTTCCCACTTGAACCCAGAATGTCCACAGATGCCATAGCTGGTGGCCACTCCAATCTCATAGGTACTCTTGAGTTGTGACAGCATGAAGTGACAAAGTTTGTATTTATTATTTCCGTGATATTACCGTATTTTTAAATCCTTAACATGTTGTCGCTTCTCTTTTTGCAAGCCATGGGCATGATATATAACATGTTCAATTTTCTGAGATCATTTCAATTTTTATATTCAATGTATGTTATTTTTCTTTATTCAATGTATATAATTCTAATTGTTATACATTGATGATTCATTCAACGTATAACAAAACAAATTTCATTTTTTATACTTCTCTAGTTTCATGTAAGCTCCAAAATCAGGTAAAAAAAACCTACTTATCAAATCCTATCTCTAAATTTTCTTCAGAAACACAATCACTATAAATAATCTCTGCCTCTGAGAAAGTTTCAATAGGTGTAACTTTGTACACCATTGACTTCTTCAAAATAAAATACTTATTCACTACATGCCAGGCCTGTGCCAAAAAACTCACAGTGTAATGCAATTTGGAGCATGATGCTCTAATCAATTAAGAACATAATAAATGACCTTTGTTCATTATAAGTGAATTTTGTCTTGCTCTGTTGGGTTGGATTTGTACCAGATAGATCAGAAAAACAATGTGACAAGGAGAGATGCCAGGAGAACAGAAGGTTCTAGCAGCACATAACTTATTTCTGCCTTTATTTATTTCCCCAAAACCTTTCCTAAAGTCTGCAGCTAACAGAACAGGCAGTTTTGAAGCCTTGACCCCAATGCCTATTTGTTCCTGGGTTGGTAAGAGACAAGGGACTCAGTTTCCCCAGGGGCTCATCAATAAAGAAAAAGAATGGCTTTCTTCTCCATATTCCTCTGGGAGCTTGGAATAACAGTCGCGTTCTGTCTACTATGTTCCAGAAGCTGTTACTTGTGAAGTAAGACAATAGGGTTGATAGTAAGCTGGGTTGATATGAGAAGGAGTGGGAGAGAAGAGAGAAAGTGAGGAGGAGAGAGAAGTAAGAGGGGGAGGAAGGGAAAGGTGGTTAAATAAAGAAAAGAAGAGCAGTGATAAGAAACTGTAAGAAAGGAAGTGATGAAGTCAGAATCACAGAATCCTGAAGGAGAAGTGCAAACTTCCTTTTCTAATCCTTTCTTAAAATACGAAGTAGGCTGGGCATGGTGGCTCATGCCTGTAGTCCCAGTACTTTGTGGGGGCTGAAGAGGGAGTATCACTTGAAGTAACACATTCAAGACCAGCCTATCTAATATAGTGAGACCCTGTCTCTACGAACATTTTTTTTTTTAATCAGCTGAGCATGGTGGCATCCACCTGCAGTCCCAGTTACTGGGGGATGGGGATGGTGGGGAATGGCTGAGGTGTGAGGATCGCTTGAGCTGGGGTCAAGGCAGCGTGAGTTGTGATTGTACTACTGCACTCCAGCCTGGGTGACAGAGATCTTATCTCAAAAAAGAAAAGAAAACTGAAGTGAATGAATCAGAGCAGCAGGGGTAAGACCAGGGGACCTTCTTCTAATTCTCAGAGCCTTTTTTCCCTACAGTAACTTCGTTACATTGGGATTTTGCGGATTTTGAGAAACTCCAGGTATGTCCAACTCCTACGTGGCACCTTGCACAGTGTAAATATTGAATGGCACTCACCCAGGTAGTGACGATGAGAGCAATTATATCAGTATTAGCACAAAGCTTTCCTCAGGTCTCTGAGTAGTTTTCAATAAGGAAAAGTCAATGACAAGGGCAACAGCCAGGGTCTAGAGCCTTGCTGAGATCTGTGGTTTATTTTTAGTTTGGAACTCCTCTCAGTCTCAGTTCTTTCTCCATGGGGTTTTCTCCTTTAAAGCTGTTGTGTGGGATGCAGGTGGCTGTGGGGAGGAGAGAAAGACTTCTAAAAACAAAGGAAAGAATGGTTTTCAGCCACCCGGGATAATAGCATGGGCACAAACCTAACGAGTGGCAGCTCATTGCTCTGGAGCTGGAGTGGGTGCAAGAGAAGTAAGGAGCAGAGACAAAAAAAAAAAAAAGGGACCCCCCCCCCCCGCCGTAGAACTGCTCAAAAGAGGAAGGGGCGTCTGGAAAATGCGTGGCACAGAGCATTTTATAAAAATTTAAAGAATAAATAAATAAATAGCTCTGCCCCCTGTTCTCTCTCTCTCATGATACAGTTCCAAGCACAGAAGAGAGGCTTGAATATGCCAAAAGAGAAGATGCAAAAAGAAAAAAGTGGAAAATAAAATAACATGTCAATTCCTCTATTGCCTCTACGTCCAGTTTAAAGGAGATCTATTTAAAAGCAAGGAGGCTCCCTTTTGAAACTGTTATTTAAATACCTCAGAACTGATCCTTAAGCACTCAGTGGATGACTGAAGGTGGGGTCAGCCTGTCGTGTGCACTTCACCTGTGAAATAACCCCATTATTAGAGCAACAAACAGTAGGTAAGTTAAGCTAAAGACAAAACAGAAATAAGAGCCCCCCCCCCCACATCTCCAGAGGCAAAGGGATTTGAGGTCTGTAGTTAGTGAATTGCACCTGAAGATTTTAGAAGTCTTGGTCTCCGTAGAGAAGAGAAAGGAGGCTGGTAAATAGGATATTTAATTCCAGGTAGAGATTAGAGCAAAGAAAAGGTCCACTAGTGACCACCTCTGCACTGGAGTGAGTCCAAAAACTGACCAAGCAGGCACAAGCCTGTATAGTCATTTATTTATTGACTCACTATTAGGAATGAGACTGGAGGAGTAAGCTTAAAGAAAGGGAGAGAAGACGGCTGGTCATAATTAGTTTTTATGTGAAAAGGCAAACATTCACACATTCAAGCAGAGAGAAAGAAAGGAAACCCAGTTTTAAGTACAAAGAGATATCCAAAACCTCACTTCTGACTTCTTTAAAGCTGGTGGGTTTCATCCAATGGAGAATTCTACAAAGGCAAAGATTTTGCTATACCTCTTTAGCACCGATATCTACAAGACAGCATGTTCTAATATTCCTCATCATTAGTTACCTCTTCTATGTGAGAATAAGTTCCTTGAGAGCAGAACCCATTCTATTTCACCGTTGTATCTTTCACGGTGTAGAGCAGTGATTTGCACATAGAAGCAGTCGGTTTGCTGAATGACTTATCGGGGAAGAAGACTATTTCCATAGGCTAAGAGGTCTGTCATCTCTCCCCTTCAATCCATCCTTTTCTTAAAAGCCAGGTTAAGCTTCATAATGCATCTGGGTAAGTCATATTTGTTTCTAAAACTGTCCATGGCTCCCAATACATATAGTTTTGTCAAGCCCAGTGTCACAGGTTGATACTCAGGGCCAATCTATTGTACATGCCAGCCTTGTCTCACACCATTCCCCTTTAGACGCCATCTGCTCTCCACCCTCTGTTTGAACCATTTCCTAATTCCTAAACACATTCCATGCTTCTCCAGTTCTGTAACTTTACTCCTACTGCCTAGCATAATAGCAGTAGGAAGAGTCTGGACACTTAGCTTTAAATCCTACCTTTATTAATTTATTAGCTGTGTGGCCTATAGCAAATTTTTTAACCACTGAGTCCCATTCCCTCATCTTTAAAATTAGGGATTATAATAACTACCTCACAGAGTCATAGAGATCAAATTAGATAACACTGTAAAAACACCAAGCATAGTAGGTGCCCAATAAATGTTGGTCCCTTCCCTTTGTTACCCTTCTATATTGGGTACAAATATTACCTCCTTATTACTGTAGGAGGAAGAGCCTCTCCTTTCACTGCACTGAGCAAGTAATTATGGGAGAATATTCATGGCACAATGAGGGAGGTACCAGGTCAACCAAGTCCATCTTGGAAGCAAATGGGCTGGCAGATTATGTGGTCATATGTCCTCAGACACAGACACTTGCAGTTGTAGAGCAAGAAATCCTTTCCAGATTTCCTGTTTTATAGATAAGGAAAGGGAGGCCTACTGAGAAGTCAGGACTAGACTCCTCCCTTTTGCTCTTTCCTTTTTACCATGCCTTTAATAAAGGCCAAAATTTGCTGAGCCAACCAGGGGTCCAGGAATGCCCTGTGAAGAGACTGGAACTGAACTGCAAGTCAAAGAGCTTCTTCAGAAGTGTCCAGTCCATCGCTTTGTTTCCAGACAGGGATGCACATTTTCCTCACTCAACACTTACTAGGCTTCTACTAAGTGTTGGCTCCACACCTATAAGGAAGATATTCAAATGTCTGAGACAGCTATCATTCTACCCTTAAGACTGACAGCCAAGCTAGAAAGTAGTCGTGTGTTGAAATAACAGCCATGCAGTATGGGAACCATGTACCCATAAAGGAGCACCAAAAGATGGGGTGGTGCTCCCTGGGAGAGCAGAAAAATCATCACGAAGGAGAGGATGACTTGGGACTTGAAGAATAAGCAGCTCACTGTGTAGACAGATGTTGGGAAGGGCATTCTCACTTGATCATTTATTTCATTCTCCATACAAACACTGACAGTAGCACATGGTGCAGGTGAGACTGCACACCTGTGTCTGCTGGCAACTTCCTTCCCATCACAATGGAAGATTCAGGTCCACAAAAGGCAGCCAAGGACTGTCCCAAGGTGTACCAGGGATATTTGTGAGCCAATTGTAAGTTGCTCAGTATCTTTCCTACATTATTTGCTTTCCATCAATTACTTCTAAGGGTTCCCCATCACCTACTTTATTGCTGGGATTAAGGTGGGTCTAGATAGGACAAATTTGAAGCTCAGATATGGACAATTTGACCCAGAAAAAAAAAAAAGACAAAAGCAAATAGGAAAGCTCCTAAGTTAGAAATAAGTGTGTAACCATGCAAAAGGTGTTTCTGCACATGTGTGAGCAGTGCTTGGCATGCAGTGAATGCTTGGTCACGAGGCTGCCAAGATTGGGAATCCCCTAGAGCTGCTGGCTCTGGATCCCACCGCACCTGCAGTGACATAAATGAATGCCTCCCCTCTGCCTCTCGCCGCCTAGGAAAGTCATGAATAGATGCTGGAAGCTTTGGTGGTGCTGCTGCAGGAAAGCCAAATGCCTCCACGTGTCTGTTGGCTGCAGAAGCGTGGCCCCCATCACATTTCTGTCTTCTCAGTCTTATGTGAGTATTCTTCATTGGTCAAACCTGAGAAAGCCTACCTGCCAGGGGGTTTATTAGCCTCTGCAGAACAGAAGAAAGCACTGTAGAGGAAGGGCAGAGTGAACTGAATGAGCTATTCTACCAGACTCCCCCTTAGGAAGAAAGTTTGGAGAAGGTCTTATCTGTTTATATCCTATCAATTGAAAAGTAAGTATCTTCAGTCCAATCCTAAGGTCGGGTTGTACCCTCACTTGTGAAGAGATTTAAAACAATGTTTGTGAGTTTTCTATAGAGATTTAAAAAAACAAAAAACAAACAAAAACGGGGGCCATTCGTCTTTAGTTGTCTCCCACAAGGCTCCCTGAATACTCTACCTCTTTCTGTGCCATAGGTTCACGGATGCCATCCTATAAACGTAACTTCTGTAGGGCCAAATAGTTAACAACCCTTGAATAGTTCATAGCAACCAAACCACAACTCTTAGGTCTGACTTCTGGTGATCTGTGACTCCTGTGTCTCCATGGGAATCATCATAACACGGGTCACATTAGTCAGTAAGAGACGCTGAGCATTCACTGCATGCCAAGCACCACTTGCACATGTAACAGGCATGCTCAGCAAGCACAGCTTGCGACATACTCAGAGCTGTTTCTGTCTCCCATTGTCCCTGCACAGTTTGTCAGCCGGTAACCTTCCCTGCCCCTGGAGAAAAGCCCTGGCAGCTGCTGGTGCTTTTCTGCTCATCCTGGGTGGTAGAAGAGCACTGGAGTCGCTTGAAACCACAGGACGTTTGCGCTCCAGACACAATAATTTCCAGTCCCATGTAATCATCAAGAGGCTGAACTTGACTTAGCCTAGAATTCTCTCTCCTCAGGCCAGCTTCAGGCTGGAAGCCCGTAGAGGGGGAGGAGCTGTGGCACTTGGGCTCTCCTCACCCTCTATCACCGTTTTCCTGATTCTTTCACTGCCAAATATGAAGGAGAAGCAGAGTGGGGAGAGGTCTAATCGACTGAATGGCTTTGTGCTCCCTGGGCCTGGCATACGGTTAACACCGACATCCCTGGGAAGGGCAACTCTTTCTCTCATGAAGCACTTTTTTCCCCCAATTTTTTGTTGCATTGAGAAACACATAACACAAAATTGACCATCTTAACCATTGTTTAGTGTAGAGTTCACCGGTATTACATGCATTTACAGCGCTGCGTGCCTATTACTGCCATCCACCTCCTGAACCCTCTTCATCTTGTAAAATGGAAACTCTATACCCATTAAACAAAGCTCTATTTCCCCCTCCTCCAGCCCTGGCAACCACCATTCCACTGTGTGCTGTGACTGCTCTCACGGAACACTTTTGTGGCTCTTCATGAGTCACCTGGTAGACCCATCTCTCCTGCAGCACCCGTTGACTTGGTGAATATATCTCCGTTTTTGGTGGCCTCTTGCAACTCCTTTCTCATCCCTGGGCATTGGGTGTGCACCTCTTGCCCTTTTCTACGGAGTTTCTGCCCTCCTCTCTCTTCTCTCAAGACAGGACCCGTCCTATTGGATGGGACCTAAGACGGCGCCACCTCATCTCTCGTGAGGGGCCTTCACCCAGTCCACAGGAAAAGGGGAAACACTTGTGGCATCCTTGCCCTGAAAAGTCCTTGATCTGGCTGAGGGGGCTGAGAGACATGACAGAGGTCCTCAAGGCTGTCTCTTCTATAAATCTGCAGAGGGTGTGGAGGTGGTGGGATCTGTCTCATACTCCTTTAAGTAGCTGGTAACTGTCATATTGTGCCTCAGTCACAACGGGCAGAAATGGCTCCATTGTGGCATCCTGCTACATAGACCATCTAACTCCCTTCCCAGGGATTTGCACTGGCCCTCCTTCCATGCAATAAGTTCCTCAGCAGTAGAAATTGTGCTCATGTTCTTCTCTCCAATCACTAACCAGCCCCTTCACACCCTTCAAGATCCAAGCTCACCTCCCACTCCTTTGGTGAAGCATGAAGTCTTTCTAGGTCTTCTTCAGATCTCCCTAAGACATTTACCTACATCTTTTACTACACTTTGTGGTGGTGTTTTTTTCCAAGGACTTGCCTTACCTAGTAGCCTAAAAACTCTGCAAGAACAGGGCCCATGTCATCGTCAAGTCATACCTCTAGTCTAGCTCCGTACTCAGCCCAAAGAAGGCAATCCATTTGTTCACCAGCATGTGTTTGCTGGGCGTCTACTCTTTGACACACGCTGTAGACACCACAGTGAACAAAACACACAAAGCCTTCATCTTCTTGGCACGGGAAGGGACAGATGCATTTGCAGCACTTCACAGATTCCCCTGACTGAAGTTCTTGTCTATGCTAAGCCCTACAGAGGTACAGCCCATCGAAGAGTTGAGTAAGATTCTCAACTACTTAACATGGATGCTATGGGACACACTGCTCCTTTTCAGAGTATCCATCACACTTCTAAACAGTTGCCACTGACACTTCTGGAGAACTCCAACCTATTCCAAGTACATAGGCTCACTCATTCACTGACACAATTTATTCAAAAGAAGCCCTGGTAGATGTCTTGAAAGTCTAAAACTGGGGCTTAGTGTGGTGGCTCACACCTGTAATCCAAGCACTTTGGAAGCCAAGGCAGGCGGATCACCTGAGGTTGGGAGTTCAAGACCAGCCTGACCAACATGGTGAAACCCCATCTTTGGAAAAAAAAAAAGTCTTATATTGGGAGCTCTGTCATGCTTCTTGAGAAAGACGATGCTCTTCATTAGAATGTATCCTTCCCCATGAGTCACCTGAGTACACACTCAGCCCAAGGCTCCCAGCAGTGACACAGGATCTGTGCATGCAGAGAGGAAAAAAATAATGCTCACTCAGCTAATTTTCTTGCCTTCGTTTCTAACAAGAGGTTCTAGGTTACGAGACTACTGTTTTGTTGCACTTCTTTGTGAAGGGAAGCAAAGACAACAAAAATAAGGGAACTCATACCCGAACGTTGGAGGTGGAAAATGTCTGTGTCTGAATCTGTCGGTGCTAACAAATATATGCATCAAACTCATTGATAACAACAGTCTTTTCATAGAGCATGACCTCAGATACACTGCTAGGGCCTAGAAAAGAAAAAAAGAACATTTCCCCTACACTCTACACCACAAAGGAAGAAATTATCAAGATGGAACTCCCACTAAGGCAAGATGACTCTAGAAGCTCTGTGTTTAGATAGCTGTGAAAGGCAATGGGCATAAGAAGATTCAGTGATAGTTGTTCACAGTGTGGGTTCCTAGACCTGAAATATTTTGATTCAGGGAGGAGTCAGAGTCCAAAACATTATAGAATTTGCTTTAGCTTTTGGTATATTTGCTATGGAATTTACTCCGTAGAGAGTCAATTTGGCTGGGTGCAGTGGCTCACGTCTGTAATCCCAGTACTTTGGGAGGCCAAGGCAGGCAGATCATGAGGTCAGGAGTTTAAGACCAGCCTGACCCATATGGCGAAGCCCCGTCTCTACTAAAAATATGAAAGTTAGCCTGCGTGGGTCTGTAGTCCCAGCTACTTGGGAGGCTGAGACAGGCGAATCGCTTGAACCCAAGAGGCAGAGGTTGAAGTGAGCCAAGATCGTGCCACTGCTCTCCAGCCTGGGTGACAGAGCGACACTCCAACTCAAAAAAAAAAAAAAAAAAAAAAAAAAAAAGGCCTGTGCTTGACCTCAAATTATGCAGGGTAGGGGAGATCTGCCATGGGAAAAGTTGATGGGCCATTTCCAGACTTCGATCTGACACAGAAAAGAACATGTCCCAGGGAAGCAAAACCATGGGAGGCTGGGCCTGGGAGGAGAGGATGTCTCAGAAAAGATCAGCTCCTCATCAGATCAGTACATAAGCTGCCAGTTCCTGGGAGGAAGGGAAGCAGCAGTCCTGTGCTCAGAGTGAGTTACATGGCAAAGACAAAGCACGTTCTCTTTAAATCTTAATAGTTTCTCAGAATTCTTCCTGAGCTAAGACTCTGCCCACAGTAAGCCCTTCTTATAAAAGAGGGTGTCAGTACCATAAAACCAAGTTGTGAATCAGCTGAGCTGCCAATTTCCTGGAGGTCATCACTGAACCTAAGGCTGGGCTCAATCTGAACTGAACTGGCTTTTCCAGGTATCTTGACTCAACCAGCCCATCCAGAACTTCCTTTCAAAGAAGGAGATATCACTGAAGCAAACACCATTCATTCATCCTCTCCTCTCATTTGGAGTTGGTTTTGTTTTACGGCACTGAAGATGGAAACTAGGAGTACAAATGAGACATGCTCAGAGTTAAGTAGAGTTTATTTAGTTTTACGACCAGGGGCCAGCAAGCATGCTACTCTGCCTACCTCGCAAGAAACTGCTGCAAAAATAGGCCAGCATGATGCTGAATCTGCAAATGGAAATGCAGATTTCAATATGACTCTTCCTTAGTGGTTCTCCCTTTTCAACCTGCTGCTTCTGTTTCATAGGTTTTATATTTCATCCCCACCCTTACCTTCTAACAGATGCCACATAGAGTTCGAATTCCCTGCATTTACTCTGTTCTCCATCTGAAATGTTCCCCGCTTTCATCTATCACGTATCTTCAAGATCTATTTCTGGTTTTCAACCTTCTATCAAGGCATGCTTGACAACTCTGAATTCCAGAAATCCTAACTGCACTCATAGTCTATAATGGTGGTTCCAAAATTTGACTACAAAGCAAAACTCTCCAAAGAACTTTTAAAGTTTTTAACCATTACCCTCCTCAGACTGTCCAAACTTAGAAATTTGGGTGATAAGGTCCAGGAAATCTGTCTTCTGTTTTGTTGTTATTTTTAAATGTTTCCATAGGCCCTCATTTAAGAATCACTGGACTCAAAAGAGGTTGCACTTGATATATACTATCAGACTGTTTTGTTTTGTTTTCTTTTTTAGGATGGAGCAATGCTTTATTTTTACACACTTTGACAAGGAGGTTTTCCATAAACAAGCTTTCCGGTGGAGAACAGAGAACATGAAAACAGCCTCCAGACATCAGCAGCTGCTTTGCTCAGGGCCAAGGCTCCCCCTTGCCCATGTGGTGAGGTGGAGGGGTGTACTTCCCTTCATCAGCTTATCCCACTGCTTCCTGATGGTACTCACACGTGTCATCATTTTCTACCAAAGTATACACTCTATGAAATCATCATATTCTATCTGGCACTCTTTCTCTGCCCAGGTACTACCGATTCCATGTGCCCATTCTATCCATTCTTTTTCAAAAGCATGCCATTGAGCAGGAATCTTGTAGGGCTGTTCAGCACTTTGGATTGTCAGCCGTCGATCTCTGTTAAGGCCGAACCGTTTCTGCACATCCAAGAAAGGCATGGTGATCCAAGGCTTGTGCCCTTGTCTCTTCTCCGACCGCCACTTCAGGACGACTCCATATTGTTTTTTAATGGTTTGGAGTTTGCAACTTTTGTTTTTTCTACCAACCCACTGGCTCCCCACTCCTACACACACATATACACATACACACACGCAAATACATATGTACACACCGACACACATACACACAGCCCAGAGCAGGACTGAGTACATGGTGAAAACTTAACAAATTATTGATTCTAGATTACCATACCCGAGGAGGAAAGAAGACAACAAAATGGTGGGAGTATGAATTATTTATATTTTCCTTTTGTTGTAATTGTATGAAGAACAAATCCTAAACATGACTCAGACCATCCTCTCAAGAGCTCCTCTTAAAGGGTAGGTGCTTGTTTTCACTGAACCGCACCACAACTGCGCATGCCCATCAAGACTCCCTCGGGGGAAGGGAGGGTGAGGATAAAGACCCAGACAATGGGCTTTTAGGAAAGGAACCTAAGAAAGCCAGGCCTTAGGAGAACCGAAAAGCCATCAGAAATATTAATAACAATGATTATAGCTATTATTTTCTGAGGATTTAATGTGTGCCAGGCACTATGCTAAGCAAGTCACTGGCAGAGATGCCATCATTTCTCCTTTCGAAGTGAAGAAATTGAGTCCTAGAGAAGTTAGGTCATTTGTCCAAGTTCACAAATGACAGTCCAGAGTCTAATCCAGGCCTATCAGATCCCAGAGTTGGAGTGTTTAACTATTTTTTCCATTTCTTAAGATCAAGTGGCTTTCTTTTCTCTGCCTCTCCGCAGAAGAGCTCTCTCTACTTTCTCCTCTACTTGAAACCGATAAAAAAAATAGCTGCCTCACCCCCTAGAGCTTTTATACAGGCTTTTATCTCTATGGCTCTAATTTAAATTCTTGAGAAAATCTGACTAGCTAATCAATTAGCTGGATTTGATCCAATCAGCCATAGCTAGGAGGATCACTCTAGAGCTCTGCTTGGTAAAGGCAGATTGCCTGCTATGGCCATCATACCAGGACATCGCTTACTATCCCTGAAACCAGAGCACTGGAGTGGGAGATGTAAACTTGCTACCTCCCTCACTTGTAGAATCAGACTAATAATGGTACACCTGCACAGTGCTATTTTGAGAGTGAAAGGAGTTAATCTATATGAAGTCCAGAGAACAGTGCGTAGCTCACAGGAATTGCTATAAATGGCATTATTATTCAAGTTATACTACCATCACTTTTACTCTGGTTTGCCAGGATTCTATGCCCTTGACTCCCAACTTAGTTTGATCGCCTTGACCCAAACCTTTCAAGAGCATGTACACAAAGAGCTGCCAAACTTAAAAGTCTCTGCAAACACATCTTTTCCAGCGTAGCTCTGATAACACCCTGAGACAAGGACAGGTGAACGCCTCCCAGTCTGAAAATGTCCAGGGCTATTCTACAGTGACCCAAACCAAGGCTAGCTTTTATCTTTGGGAAAGTAATGACAAAAATCAAGTCTTAAAGGAAGAAAGCCAAT
This sequence comes from Cacajao melanocephalus, assembly GCA_963573385.1. NCBI lineage: Eukaryota > Metazoa > Chordata > Mammalia > Primates > Pitheciidae > Cacajao > Cacajao melanocephalus. The sequence goes on from CAUYLG010027149.1 coordinate 33,997, forward strand.
TTCACAGAAGTGATAGGCAGAAATGCCCTCCAGCAAACTCTGCCCCTGAAGTCACATGTGTTACTCAACTGGTCTATTTAACAAGGAAACGACTCATTAGTGACCATGAATAATAGGTAAGAAGGACTATCACACTGAGCGTGTTCAAACAACCAAAGGGAATTATGCATTGACGTTACATTCCTAAGTAATGCCAAGACAAGCAATATGGGGAATTAGGTATTACAAGAAGGTAGTTATGAATCGCAGCACAGTTCTCCTAGAATCAACTTAAGCAATGCTTTATTACAAAATAGGCGTTCAAACTTTCATTGATTTGATAGAGTCAATAAACTACAAAGAGACATCTCTGCCATGAAGCATTATCCAAACAAGAAAGGTAAGGAATTTTTCACCCTCAGTTAGGCTGTATGTTATCATAACAACCACTAACATACATCTGTGTTATTTCAAATGTCTCCTTTGATATTCCCAACTATTGCCCTGCAAGCAAAGTAAGGCCATGAGTATCCAATTTTACAGATGATAAACTTGAGGCTCAGCACCTTCTACCACTAGCCACTGCTGGTGAGAAGAACATAGAACTAGAACCCAGGTCTCCGGACCCATGTGTCCTTCCCCTGCCCCATGATGTCTCTGTGTGGGGTGTTTCTGGTATGAACTACGGGAAGAAGCTTCCAAATAGCAAGATCAATTGGTTGAGAAATCACTGGTGTTTTTTAAAGTGTGTCCCTTGAATCGCCATTGTGTCACGATACTCTAAGAAGCAGCTTAGGACTCACTGCTCACCATGCAGCCCGTCTTGATTTATAATGCACGCTAGTTTATTAAAGGCTCTGAGCAATCACATCACAAAGAAACCCAAATAACTTATATTAGCTCTATATTTCCCAAACTTCTGTGACCATAAAACTCCATGTGTATTATTTATTAATATTGCACAGAGGATTATTCTTTGGAAAATATTTGAGACTGTGTTAAAAACAATTATTTGGTGACATGAGTAAAGTAACTAAAGAATAATGCCTCATTCTACCTTGCCTAATCCCCAGTTTCATAGACCCAAACTAATTTCTAAAAGCAATACTAGCTCTAAGTATAATTTCTGGACATGCAGTGAGCTATTAGAAAGCACATAAGGAGAGATGAAACTTTAAAGAACTGAAGCAGGCTTTAGGAGGGCAGATTAATATAGAAATTGAGTTTCTACCTCCACCCTCCCTATGTCCTACAGAAACTCCAGGTGGCCTTCATACCTCATTCTTTCTCTTCACCTTCATAGCTTTTCGTTTATCTAGGGCTATGCCAGTGGCTTGCGGAGTAAGGTATTTTTTCTTCTGTTCCTCATCTGTAGCTTTCCCCACAAAGAGAACTTTCTCTAACCTTCAGGCAGAAATCTCTGTCTTTCTGGAGATCAACATCTGACATAGAAAGCGGAAAGGTTGGTCACTCTGTGGTTGCCGGGGACAATGACTGGCAGCATTGAGAGAGAAGGGAAGGGTACATGTGTGCCGTAGAAAAACCTTTATCAAGGATTAATTAAGCAACCTATTGACACCCACTGCACAAACAGAGTGAGTGAGCTCCTTCTTTATAAACTACTTTTTTACACCTTGTTATCAGTGGCTGTGGCTCCACAGTTAACTACCTCCCCAGTTTACGTTTCTTTCCCTAAAAGAATTTGACTTTTGACTCTTCTTAATTGCACACCTTTACATCGACATTAAATCCATTGGACCAAGTTGTCAATCTCTTGCACATATATCCCATCATGTTGTTCAGGACACGTTATCCCAAAATACGGCACCTTGGCAATGGAGGAAGCGCAGAAGCAGGAAAGCCACGCTCACTTTCTGCCTCCCTTCTCCCCTGAAGCAGGCCATAAAATCTAGCTGATACTCTCTGAACTAGGTCATAAGATTCTCATTCCAGAGGGCTCCTCCCTATACCCGGGGAAAAGGAATGGAAGACACAGAGACTCCAGGAAGTATCAGCACAAACAGGCCTGCTGAGCTTCCCCTAGTTCATTACCACGAGGTCATCCCCTTTGTCTGATCACACTTCTGTGTGACTGTCTACTCTACATCAAACCAAAGCAGAAAAATATGCAGTTCTCCCTGTTTCTTTGAGTCTTAATTTCTGAAGGTTCCTTTGTCACATATTAAGTAAATGTGCATGCTCTTCTCTCATTAATCTGTCTTTTGTTATAGGAATCTCAACCAAGAACCTTGTGATGGATGAAGAAAATATATTACTTTTTCTCCCCTACACTCACTTGGGGAGACACACGTGCTTCCTTGCCTACAGCCATTCCCAGAAGCGGCAGTGTTTTAAGATGCCATCCCTAGTCTTTGGCCTCACCCTGGGCCAAAGGAGGATTCAGGGTTTAGTGCTTTGCAGGTGCTTTCTGCCAAGTTCTGTTTTTTTTTTTTTTTTTTTTTTTCTCACACGTGCATCCAAAGGGCTTAGGCTTCCCAGAGACTTTTCTTCTACTCAGGTTCTCCTCTGTAAGGTTTCTTCTTTACTTTCAGAGCAATTTTTCCAGGAAACATTCGTGAAGGTTAAGACAATGTGACCCAGAGGGCATAGGTCAGCCTCTCCTTTGGCCCCAAGGCTGCAGATGGTGACTTCCTTAGTGGCCCAGCCATCTTTCAAGAACAGGAAACACATTTATTCTAGGAGGGTTTCTCCAGAGCAGAGGTGAGTTAACGCCTTGCAGAGGGCCACTCCACCGTTCCCACCTTCACTCTTCTCATTGTCTCCAGCAGATATTTTCCTGGGAGACAGTTCACTCTTTGCAGTTCCTCCCAGGGAAAACCGCAGCCTGAGGACCGGGGTCCTGGAGCACAGACAACTCTTCTCCACTGTTTTGGTCAGAACAATACAGCTAACACTGAGCACTCTTAAGTCACCTCTCCAGGAATTGGGCAGTCCGGCACTCTGTCATCTCTTTCCTCTCTTGCTCAGAGAAACAGCAAAATTAACTTTCTAGATGTTAGAGTAAAGGATTCTTCCTTGAGGTCTTTAACGACCCAGGGCAGAAAAAAGCACCCTACTCAGATGATTCCCCCCTTAGGTGCTTGTAATGTTCCACTCCACTTAGGTTAAAGATGGTACTTTTTGCAAAGGTTAATAATAAAACTTCTAAATAATAAATACTGCAATTTAAGCAACAAAAACAAACGTATGTAAAATAAATGGAAGTGTTTTATGTTTTAGTGTATATATTTTATGATAGAAATATAATTAATGTTAACAAACCTTAGCAAGTTCATATGACAATGTTATGCAATAGGTATGATTACCTCCATTTTACAGATTAGAAAACAGAGGAAGAGAAAGGTGAATTCCCTATACAGCTACTATAGTGAGGAGGAGAGCTGGTGCTACTTTACTTTTTCCTCCCAGACTCTTTGTTCCGGTGTTCCCATCACTGAGAGGTGTTACCCCTCTGAAATAGGTCCTCTCTCTTGCACACATGCATGCACACACACACCACACACACACACACAGTTAAAAAATTATTTGAATGCTTGTTAAAATGGTAGGGAAGGCTTTATTCAGGACCATTGAATTGAGAGATATTACAATAGGGGAAAAAATCAGGCTCAACTCCAGATACATGGACAAGTAGAGATTTATAGCCACAGAGCAAAGGGAGGATATCAGTGGATGGAAACTTACTTAGAAGAGACATCAACAGCAGGAGGATTCTTGCTAACCTGACTTCACAGGATTCTTGCTGAGGGCAGGTCGAAGACTTACTCATCAAAGGTCAGGGATAAGGAATATGATCAGCAGTCAGAGGTGATCAAATACCAAGGGTGAAGGGATTCTTGCTAAACTGACTTAGCTGGATTCTTACTAAAACTGGGTTAGGTATTGGGGCAAGGTTAAAGTGTAATTCAGAAGAGGGCTGAGGATCCTGAGTAAAGTTTGGTCCAGGAGGGAGCCTTTTATCAACCCCCACACCCACACCCTCACACACACGTGCATGTACACACACACACACACACACACACACACACACACAGAGGCACAAACCAGGTTGCCCTCTGGGCAGTCCTCATAGTGTTTTTCATTTTCTAAGAAATTGGGGGCTGAGTACAGTGACTAATTCCTGTAATCCCAGCACACTGGAAGGCTGAGGCAGGAGGATCACTGCTTGAGCCCAGAAATTTGAGTCCAGCCTTTGCAATATAGCAAGACTCCATCTCTGCCAAAAACAAACAAATAAAAAAATTAGCTGGACATGGTGGCACACACCTGTAGTCCCAGCTACTCAAGAGGCTGAGCTGGGAGGACTGCTTGAGTCTCGGAGTTCGAGGCTGCAGTGAGCTATTACCGAGCCACTGCACTCCAGCCTGGGGGAAGAGAAAGAGAGCGAGAGAGAGAAAAGGAAAAAAAGACTGGGGCAAGTGAATGGTTGAAAAGCTGGAGTTCTAAACGCACACAGCCTACCTGAAAAGCTCAGCCAGCAAGGTCTGTGTATGAGCCGGGCATGTCTCCACAGATGCCACTAGGGGAGCTCAGACAAAATCTTCCCAAAGAAAGGGGAGTGGAAAACTAAAATGAAGAAAGCAAGAGAGAATTCTAACTGACATCACATACGTTACTTGAGAATTTTGGACTCTTCCGATAGTAACTTTTCTCTGCAATATCATTAACTTACATACGACAACATAGACCAGAACATGGCTACAAGGACCACGGGGTGGACACTGACATTACCTGAGCATTCCATCCCATGCCTCTTCTATTACTACTAGTTTCCTTTAGCCTTACTTTGTGTAAAAAAACAGGGCTGGAGGCAGAGTCGTGAGCGGCTCATTGTCATCAAATTTCCTGACTCCAGGCCTTGCTTTTGCCACTACCCCTGCTGCCTGTTTATAGACAAAAGCAGATGAGGAATAGCACTGCAAAGGCAAGTACCGATCATCCCTTCGTATCTGCAGAGGACTGGCTCCAGCATCCCCCCTACACACACATACACAGCTCGGATACCAAAATTCAAGGATGCTCAAGTCCCTGATATAAAATGGCATGGAATTTGCATATAACCTACATACATCCTCCAGGACATTTGAAATCATCTCTAGATTACTTATAATATTTAATATAATTTAAAAGCTATGTAAATAGTTGTTAGACTGTATTGTTTTATTTGCATTCTTTTTTGTGGATGTATTTTTTATTTTTTCTGAATATTTTCCATTCTTAATTTGGTTGAATCTGGGAATGAGGAACTCACAGATGTGGAGGTGTGACTACAGCCTGGTGTCATTAAATAAGAAACAGAAAGGAGACACAAAGATCGTCTGGTTTCCAAGCATAGTCAAAAGACCACCTGCATCAGAATCACCTGGAGAGCTTGTTAGAAATGCGGATTCCTGTTGCCCATTCCTAAAGATTCTTTAATTGGCGATTCTTATGTATTCCTTAGTTTGTAAGTCATTAAATTTTAGTCCAAATATCAAAAAGAAGGAGCATGCTGCTCATCCTCTGTTAGCCTCACTTAAAAACTAGTCAGGGTAGAGCCAGACTGGGATCCAGATATTCCACTGTGCAGACCCTCCCCACCATGCTCTGCTGCCTGTCAGGCACAGTTAAGGTGGAGAAATGAAACCAGCTTGATAAAAGTGTTTTGCTCTTCACCATCTGCCTCCCATTTTCAAACCATCTGTTCCTTCTCATGAATTATTTTGGCTATTAAGGCACTATAGGGTGATGATTAAAGCTGAATTCTGGACCCAGCATACCAGGATTTAAATTCTAACTTTGTCACTTGTTAGCCTTGAAACTCTGGGTGAGTTACGTATCCTTTCTGTGCCTGAATTTCATAGTCTATAATAATTCTGGTGGGGCTCAGGATATACCACCCCAAAATATGACTGTAGGAGACCAGAATATGCCATTCCAAAATATGCCTCTTTGGCATATTGAAGATTTTGAGCTGGTTATTTTGAGAAACTGCAGACAAAGAAGTAGCTCTGAAAAGTCACTATTTTGTAAGAGAAATTTACATTTATAAAGGAAATCTCCATTTGTAAGTGTGTCTTCCTCCGCTAAATCACTAGAGACTGTTAACCAGCGGAGAAGGCATGGACTTAAATCTGTGTAACAAACCATACCCTGCTTTTAGGGTCCTTTTCCTGCTCATCTGGTCTCAACCAACATGCACATACACCCTTCTTTCAGAGAATGATTGTATTTAAGCCTTAAATGCTTTCTTTGAGATCTACTCTAGAGATTTACCTGTTTCTCTGGGTTTTCTCCCACATATACTTGAGATATACATGTTAATAAACTCCTGTTTGTTTTTTTCTTGTTAATCAGTCTTTTGTTACAGGGAGTCCCAGTTAAGAAGAGTAGAGAGAAAATGATTTTTTCTCTCCTACATACCTACTATTATTGTTGTAGGAATTATACTTAATAAAACAAGAGTGACAGTTTAACACAGCTAGTGAGAATTCAAATAATAGTGCACGTACTCTGTCTTAAACAGAGCCTGGTATGTGATAAGTGCTCAGTAATTATCACCTCTTGGCTTCTTTCTTTTGATTTCCTTAAGATAGGAAGAAAGGGCTGGGCATGGTAGCTCATGCCTGTAATCCCAGCACTTTGGGAGGTCGAGGTGGGCACATCACCTGAGGTCAGGAGTTCGAAACTAGGCTGGTCCACATGGTGAAACCCTCGTCTCTACTAAAAACACAAAAATTAGATGGGAGTGGTGGCACGTGCCTATAATCCCAGCTACTCGGGAGGCTGAAGCGGAAGAATCGCTCGAACCCAGGAGTTGAAGGTTGTAGTGAACTGAGATCACGCCATTGCACTCCAGCCTGGGCAACGATAGCAAAACTCTGTCTCAAAAAAAAAAAAAATAGGAAGAGAGTTTAATGATTAATTGGGCAATCATGGGTATAATACCGAGGGGCAGTTGCCCTGTTACAATCTTAGGTCACTGGCCCATTACTCTCTCACTTGGTCATTATCAGTCAAGCTCACTGCCCTTGAAGTTCTGCCCAGGTATAGTTTCAGTGAAGACTGAGCTTGGCTGGTACAGAACTGTATGAGGCAAGGACAAGAAAGGGAACTCAACCATGTCTCTGTAAATGTACAGTATGTCATTCTAAAGTATTTTTCCCTTTGTTAACTTTCAGTACAATTAAAGGTACACTTCTTTGCCCTATAAAAATTGAAAAGGCATCTACTAAAACAGGGCATAGGCCCCCTCAGGAAAGAAAAAGCTAGAACATCTCTCCTCCCATCCCCATCTGATCTTGTTCTTATACACCCCACCCCAAGCTTTCCTCCCAGACCTCTAGTTAGGTGACTTTCTTGGAGTGAAGCTAAATTCTGAGATCAATTCAGCACAACTTGCTGTGGCAAAGAAGAATTAGATTTCTTAAGCCTTTAGTATAAATATCATCTTTTTAAAAGAAGATGACATTAAGAAGTGGTAACTACCAAACCAAAGCCTGTTATTTAAATGAAGAGCAAGTGTTACTTGTCATGAAGCTGAGTGTGTTGAAGTGTGCCCTAGAAAGGAGAATCACTTTAGATAATCACTCTTCTTGCTTTTAAAAGAACCCATAAGACTCACCATGCATATCCAGTTGGAAAGTCATTAAAAGTGGCTGAAGCATGGCATGGTTCAGTACGCCTTGCAGCACAACTATTACATTGCCCTGGGGTAGCCCAGCTTGGTGAGCATATGAGTTTCTAAGATGCTGCCTACTTATTAAACACGTATTCATTCGATGATGCCGTTGGCACTGGAGGTCACAGGGGATGTATAAGATTTTGCTTTGAGCAGGGCACTATGGCTAGTGCCTGTAATCCTAGCACTTCGGGAGGCTAAGGAGGGAAGACTGATTGAGTTCAGAAGTTTGACACCAGCCTGGGCAATACAGTGAGACCCTGTCTCTACAAAAAATTTTAAAATTAGACAGGTGTATTGGTGTGCTCCTGTAGTCTCAGGTACTCTGGAGGCTGAGGTGGAGGATTACTTAAGCCTGGGAGGTCAATCCTGCAGTGAGCCATGATTGCACCACTATACTCCAGCCTGGGTGACAGACAGAGACCCTAGCTCTAAAAAAACCCAAAAAACCAAAAAAACAAACAAAAAAAAACCTCTACTTTTTCTGGCCACTAACTATCTGTTTAATTCTTGGAGTAAATACTGAAAATCTCTTTGAGGTTCAGTTTTTCATCTGGAACATAGGGAGCAAAATAATTAACTACATTAGTTAGGATGCTTTTGTGAGGGCTGTAAGTTACAGAAAAAGCATGACTCAAGAGCTTTAACACAATCATGGGACATCCCATCTTACATAACAGAAAGTGCTCAAGTATGAACACAGGTATGCCAGGGAATTGGGGCCTCCCTCTTTCCTCTTGGCTCCGGCCCCCTCCTTCCGTGTTGGCTTCCTTTATAGCTATGGCAATTCCAGGCAAATGTCCAAACACCTCAAGGTCCAGGAGAAGGAAGAAGGATGTCTTCCTGCATGCCTCATTTTCATCAATGAGGAAACCATCCCTGCTCCCCAACCCCTACTAGACCAGGCTTGTCCTCCTACCTTATTAGCTCAAACTATGTCACATGACCACCTCTGAACCAATCACTGGTAAGAGGTTACATGATTGGCTTAGACTATTCAGTACTTACCCCTGGGCTGAGGACACCTTCCCTGTGGACTAGGGGATAGGGAAGAAGACAAACACCTAAACAAGAGCAGGACTCTGCCAACAGGGATGGAGCAGTAGCTGGCTGCTGCGTAGGCACCCAATGATGTCTTCTATACTGCCCACCAAACTATTGTGATGAATAGATGAGACCATGAATGAAAATGCCCTACCACAGTGCCTGACTGTGAGGATAATAATAGCAGCTGGCATTTTGGAGAATGTATAATGTACAAGGCACTTTAGGTGAGTTATCTAATTTAATTAGTATCCTGTTGAGTAGGCACTATTAGCATGCTCATCTTATAGATGAGGATACTGAAGCACAGATGGGTTAAGCAACATGGCCAAGGCAGAGTCTACATTCAAACTCAGACCATCTGACTCCAAAGACCAACTCTCAGGTACTCATTCTGCCAGATTTACTACACTGATGTGAGTCAAATGCAACACCTCATCTCTTCCCTAATCTCAAGAAACATATGAGTTTTAGGTTTAATGGGATTAACACACAAGAAAAACGAGAACAATATGAGATAGCAGCTAGTGACACTCTCAACGGCATCACAGAGGAGGGAAATGATCCATGCACAAGGCATAGGGAAAGACAACAGGAGGGGTGGGGACGCTGTCAGGAAGCTCATGGGTAGGGCCTGGGCCTTGGGGCGGGTGTGAGTTTGGGAAGGCAATGGAGGGTACCCCAGACTGGTGTGACAGCTTGTAGTTTTTAGGAATAAAAAGCTACTTTTATACCATCTGGGCAAAGGGAAACAGTTTTGGAATTCACTAGTTGGAGAAGTAAAAAAGCAGTGCAAAGGTCCAGCTGCATTCAGTTTTAGGAGAGAGACTGTGAAGGCTGCTTCACTCATGAAACCATGGGCTCCTGCGCTACATCACAGTGGACTTCATGAGTCATAAAACTCTGTGCAAGGGAAGCCCAGTTCCATCAGTAAACTTTCAATTATCCTGATGGGCTTATGTCTACCAACTATGAGTTCAATCTATAGTGTTATGAATGCCAAAAAGAAGTTTAATCTTGGTGGACAAGTCTTAGAATTCCCCTCTCCCTCCAAAATCAAGTCAAGATCTCCTTCTCTAGATTTGGATTGGATGAAGTTTGGTGCTAGAGTTCAAACTCAGGGTACCAATGCATATATCTGCATTTCTCACGTCTCCTCAGCTCCCTGAAGATTACGTCCCCAGGCCCACAGTATGGGTGCCCAAGTCTTCCAAATGACTCTGGAGATGTGGACCTAAACCTTACATTCTTGTGAAAAGTGCCCTGGGTTTCCCAGTCAAAGACAAGGTTAGAATATTGGACACTAGTTGGTATTTCCCAGAGGAATCTGACTTGAGGAAGTAAGGGGATTTCTCTTTACATCTTACACCATTTCCTGTAGCACCAACTTTCATACCAAGAAAGGACCTCCAAGGACATGCTTTGGGCAGGGTTTGGGGTCATATTGTTTTCCTAAATTGATGTGTCTAAATTGAACTGATGTCCCTATCCTATTTAGAGACGTGTCTGTTAACAGGTTTTGGTTCTTGTTGAGGATCATTTACTTTACTTAATCTTAAAATTACTTCCCAGATTTCTTTGCTTTCTAACACGTAGGCATTGAGTACCTTTCTAGGTTAATAAAATAGAACTAAGTTGGGAAAGGATGTTCTTTGGAGTCAGAGATGGAGTCCAAATCACAGCATTGTCAATCACTGCTGGGTGCCTGTGGACACAGGATTGAATTTATGAGGCAAAGTCCTTGTGTGCAAAGTCTTTGTGTGCAAGAAAGCACAAGGCTCCCATCCTAACAGGGTTAAAAAAAAAAAAAAAGGATAAGGAAGGCATGTAAATCATCGTCTGGCACATAATTTATGTTTTAAGTGTTAGTTTCTCATTCTTCCACCCTCCATCTTTTTCTCTTTATAGAAAGCAGGGAAATATTCAAAATCATGAAAGCAAAAGAGCACTTGTATAGTTGCCATGATATCTCATTATGCCACTAAGTTGCTGTCTGACCTGGGGTGAGTCCTTTAGCTTGTCTTGCTTCCATTTTCTCATCTCAAAACTACCCATATATTTAAAATCATATTGTTTAATTATATAATGTCTACATTCCCCACGTTCTGAGTCATAGAAATTCCCCATATTCATCTGCCACATCCAGGCTCCTGGGTCATCTCCCACCACTGGGTGTGGTCCAGTTTCTTCCCTGTCAGGTTTACCCACTGGAGCCCTCCTGCTTTTGATGTGTTGTCAAATAGCTGCTATCTAAGATTAACAAGTACTTACTGACCACTTAGGAAGGGGCGGTGGCAGGGATCCAGTGATAGGGATCTCCAAAGGACCCAGGCACCAGACGGTCTAGACAGCCAGCAGTTCAATGAAAGTGACTTATAGCAAACACATCGGTGGTAAAGAATGTAAGGTCACCTCGCCCTGTGATTTGCAAACTATGTGCCTCTGAGACCTGGATGTTCCTTAGAGCCCCTGGCAGCAGAAAGGGAGAGAAGGCAGAAGCAAATGGGCCCAGCCCCACTCCACCAGAGTGTGTTCCACTCTGATCCATTTATTTCTTGGGTTTCTGCAGAAATATCTGCTTGAAGAGTCTACTGGCTAAAAGGAGAGAAAAAGTCTTGAAAGCTACTACTTTTATCTTACCCTTCCATTTTACATATAAGGAAACTGTCCTTTATACTTCAAAAGTCTCAGAATAATTCCTGTCCTCTTTAGATACAATTCCACTTTCAGGTAAGTTAGTCCTAATAAAATAATTATGTGTTTGTGACTGTTTCAATAATGTCCATCTCACAATGCTTTATAACAGAGAAAAAATAGTAGAAGCACCAGCAAGAAAGAGGAGCAGCTGAATAAATCTTGTATCCTCAAACATGGAAAACTGGGAAGTCTCATATATTACAGAAGAAAATTACTTACATGGAAAAAATGTTCACAGTATGTTGCTAAGTGGAACACATGCACACAGATACAAGCATGTGTATTTGTTTTGCCTCTAACATCTCCATCTGTGTCGCAGAAGAACCTTCTGGGAGTCTCTAAACGGACACCACTGTGCTGATAATGGTCTGCCACTGCCCTATAACATCAACCATTCTTTCTCTCCTGCATGACCTCTTCACTGCCACAGCAAAACATCCATGCCATGCGGCCACCTCTGGATGCCCTAGTGCTTCCATTCCTGGTACATCAGAATTCTGATGGGTTCTTGACAAAAAGGCAGATAACTCTAAGCCACATTTTTTTTTTTAATCTTAAAGCAGCCATGCACATACCCAGAGCTTCACAGTCTTTCTTAAACGGGTCCATCCATTTCTGACCATCCACTCCTATTCAGCAGGTGTCAAGTCCAGTTTGTCAGCAAGAATTGGAATAGACACCATAGAATCTTTCATTCTTCTTTCTGTTTCCACTCTCCCTGCCTCATGTAATAGTAATAGGTGCATTGCCTGATGCATATGGCAAGTCAATATGCCAAGACGCTAGGTTGCAGCAGAGTGAGATTTAATTGTAGGATCACCAAACAAGGATGTCAACAAAAAGAGTCAAACTGTAAAATATTTGAAGAGATTTACCCTGGGCCAAATATAAGGGACCAATGGCTGGTGACACAGCCCTCAGAGAACATGTGTCCAAGGTAGTCAGACTACAACTCAGCTTTATACATTTTAGGGACACATAAGACATCAATCAATACATGTAAGATGTACATTGGTTTGGCCCACAAATGCAGGACAACCGGAAGTAGGGGAACAGCTTCCAGTTCAGAGATGAATTCAAAGATTTTCTAACTGGCAACTGATTGAAAGAGTTAAGTCATTGTCTAAATACCTAGAATCAATAGAAGGGAATATCTGGGTTAAGAGACCGCGGTTCCCATTATTCAAAGGAAGCCTCCAGGTAGCAGGCTGTAGACAGAACAGGTTGTCAGTGCTTCTTATCAGACTCAAAATCTGCTCTATTCATCATTCCAAAAGGGAGGAGGATAAAATGAAGCATGTCCAGCTCCCCATTCCCATTAGGGCCTGAAATGGTTTTTCAGGTTAATTTCAGAACTCCTTGGCTGAGAGGAGGAGTCCAGTCAGATGGTTAGGGGGCTTCACATTTTGTTTTTGGTTTACAAGGAGATGGGAAGAAACCTCAAATCCATCTCCCTGGGGAATTCAGGGTTAGAGATTTTAAGAGTTTTAGAATGGGCCAAAGTATGGAGATCACTGATTAAAGAGTGCAGGGTAAAGTCATGGGATGGGAAGATGAAGAAGCTGTATTCTCATGCTTCCTTCCTCTGTGGGGTCTTCAAACTGGTCGCTGGTACTTGGGGTTTGAAAAACATCTTCCTTCATATCATAGCACATATACTTGCACACATGCACACACACACTAACATATAAAAACACATGTTCTTAAACAGACTCACATATGAGAACACCACACCTAAATCCCAATGGTCCTTAGATTGCCCTCAAAAAGCAGTAGTCCAATCAGTCATCCCAAGCCTCACAACCTATGCTATTTAGTTAAACTTCTCAAGTTTGGGCCAATTGGTATAAAGAAACCCAATGCCAGGGTTTTGTTTGTTTGTTTTTAAAATCTGACTTATAGAATATCTCTAAGGATACAGAATTTTGTGTTGTTATTCTTATTTCTTAGCTTCACAGGACATACATTAATTGAAGATTCTTTTAGAATGCTACCCATCTACTTTGCTAAACTTATCTGTAATTAGTAACCCCAGCATTTTAAAAGCTATGTGAATCTTCAAAGGTAGTTTTCATTTGAGCAGGTTAACAATTTGCTCCCACAATCATATGCTTAGGCTTAATAAACCCTTTCTTCATACATATATTTTAAAAACAGAAGCTTAGTCTCTGGAATTACTAATCTCAAAAAGTACTGAGTGTGGATTAGTGACATTTTACTTTGTCAATTATCTAATTGAAGAGCATAGAGCTCAGGCAAAACTAAGCAAAGATGGACCCTGATCTCCTTCCAGGCCCTACCCCTTTTGGCAGGAGCTTAGGGGTGTCCTGGTTGAGGCAGCTTCAGAGAAGCAGCAGGTGAAGCAGTAGACCTCTGAGATCAGCCAGCCCCTCCAGAAATTCACTATATTTACGATCAACATTCCTATCGTTTTGTTTTCTCGGCAAAACAAGCTATGAAATTCAGAAGATATTTGACATTTAAATTATATTAAAAATATAGGTATATTTTCAGTTTATATTTCCAAGTCCCGGATTGAAAAACAAAGGTGAGATATTCAAGGCCAACACTGAAACTCTTAGGGATCAAGCTGACACCTGACTCCCTAAACCACAGGACCAGGCACAGCACAGAACAAGGGTTGCAGTGGGGATGACTTCCAGGATATAGAAAATGTTGGTAGCCATTTTTTTTTTTTTTGAGACAGAATTTTGCTCTTGTTGCCCAGGCTGGAGTGCAATGGCGCAATCTCGGCTCACTATAACCTCTGTCTCCTGGGTTCAAGCACTTTTCCTGCCTCACCCTCCTGAGTAGCTGGGATGACAAACACCCGCTACCATGCCCAGCTATTTATTTTTTATTTTTTATTTTTTTGGATGGAGTTCACCTTGTCGCCCAGGCTGGAGTGCAATGGTGCAATCTTGCCTCACTGCAACCTCTGCCTCCCGAGTTTAAACAATTCTCTTGCTCACCCTCCTGAGTAGCTGGGATTATAGGTGCCTGCCACCACACCCAGCTAATTTTTGTATTTTTAGTAGAGATGGCATTTCACCATGTTTGCCAAGCTGGTTTCAAACTCCTGACCTCAGGTGATCCAGCCGCCTCGGCCTCCCAAAGTGCTAGGATTACAGGTGTGAACCACCTTGCCAAGCTGGTAACCAATTTTTTTTTTTTAAGTACATGAACTTTTTCCCTTTTTAATGAGACAAAGTAACTCGGCACAGAAGAACCATGCAAAAATCAAATTGTGTAATATCAATCAGTTATGAAGGCTGATCATACTTTTCACGTAATACCTGCTAGGAACCAGGATAAGTAAACAGGATGAAGAAAGGCAAGACACATGCTTTACCACCTGTAATGTAATCTTTTCAAGAAAAACTAGAAACTCTTTAGGTCAGAAGGCCAAGATAGATTTTGAAGATGTGATGCAACTCTCAATTTGTTAATGACTCACCCTGTAGCACTTATCTTCATGCCTTGGGAAGGACCCTTGTGAGTAATGAACAATGAACAGGAAGGGAAAGTCCTCTGCGAATTAAGAGAAATTAGCCACCTGTCTACTAAAGTGTCAGAAAAAATGTCGGAAAGGTTGGGATTTCTCACCCCTTGGCCCTGAAAGTCTGAAACTGCCTTGTTCCATACAGTCCCCAGCTATGAGATTCATGCTAGCATGTCACCAGGGTCTCTCAGGCTCCTCACCTCCCCCAAATAACCAGTTTATCTTTAGATGTCCTTAAGCTCCTCTGTGGTCTCAGACACCTGAGCCTTCCCAGCTGCATCCAGAATGTAATTAACTTTTTTTTTTTTTTTGAGATGGAGTCTCACTCTGTCACCTAGGCTGGACTGCAGTGGCGTGATCTCAGCTCTCTGCAACCTCCACCTCCTGGGTTCAAGCGATTCTCCTGCCTCAGCCTCCCAAGTAGCTGGGATTGCAGGCATGCACCACCACATCCAGCTATTTTTTGTATTTTTAGTAGAGATGGGGTTTCACCATGTTGGCCAAGATGTCTTGATCTCTTGACCTCCTGATCCGCCCGCCTCCACCTCCCAAAGTGCTGGGATTACAGGTGTGAGCCTCTGCGCCCAGTCGGGATTAACTTCTTAAGGTCAGTGCCAGAGTTGATAAGACCCTGCCTGGCCTCCAGATCAGCCCTGAGATCTGAGTTAAACCTCCTTAAGAAACAACTAGACCTCAATGGCTTTCAAAAGGAGTAAAAAGAAAGAAAATGAAAGAAGGAATCTGGTAAACTGTCAACCATTTCCCTGAGTTCTGTTCCCTGTTGGAATGATATGACTGCTTTCTGTTTGATATGTATCCATAACTTCAGCCATACGCCTCATGAAAGACAAGGTGAGAAGAAGTGCAACCAGGGCAGGAAAGGGTTACTTCCTTCTTCCCCTTCCGGATGGACTTTACAGTGAGTAATGAGCCCTAAGTACCTTCAGATGGTGGCTGACCTGTCAATCAAAGTGCAATACTGCCTGGATTCCAGACACAATTTTGCATGCTTTCTCTCTGAAAAATGAGCAACTGGTTCAGTGAGGGGTGAAACTCTGAATAAAAGAGACTGAAAGGACTTTTGTTTTAGACAATCTTTTGAAATCTTCATTTTCTTTAGCTCTGGTCCTATTCATGTCACTCAACAATGACTCACTGTTCAGAAAGAACTGCATCTGCCAAGAACACTGGGCCTTGAGACTCTGATTCAAAAGCCACCCCTGATTCTCAGAAACCTATCCTAGGTTTGGGATATCTACTAAACCTTACTAAAGTTATGGCAAACAAAATATTAAGTTGTTGTACCATCTCAAGCAACTCAACTCACTGCCTCCAAGTCAATGGGCAAAAACATAGCTTTTAGCAGGGAAAAAAATCCTTCACTAAAAGGAAGAAGTCAGGGGATCTAGAGGGGTACAGAGTTAAACAATTTTTCAGGAAACTGGACCTGTCCTGCTTTAGCAGAGCCAGAAACTAGGTAAGCCATCCCACTTGACTGCATTTATTGAATTTCCTCTCTAGCCCAGTCTGTTTTATGGGCATCCTTAGATAGTTTACCATAACCCCTTCTTTTGTACGTGCCAGTGTTTGTAAGGATGGGATTTGGTATGCAGTTTTAGGATGGCATAGGTGCCAGGCGTCCACATAAAATGAAGATAAAATGAAAAGTGGTACTCCAATGTTCTGGAAAAGTAAAAGGAAAATTGAGACACTGGTGAAATAGCAATAAATCTAAGTTCATGTCACTTAAGAGTCTTTCAAAGGGGCTGGGGATCAGGGAGAAAAGTGGCCCCAGTAAGTCAGAGAACTTTCTGGCATATGATTTCTCCTTTGCTGAGAGCAAGGCAAATCCACAGATTCTTCATTTCAGTGCTCAGATCTGCAGCAGAAGCTGTGAGCAGATTGAGTAGCACAGTAAGGTAGAAAGACACTGAGAACACTGGGTTTCTGGAATATTCCAGGATAGGATGGTGTAGGCTGGGAACTTGAGGGACTGAGCAAAATAATCCAAAAAAGAGAAAAGTCATATTAGTCTTAATTTTCCCTAATTTAACCAGGTCTGAGCAAACATCTGAATTTATGTCTGCATTACAGAAAAATATTCACAGCTATTCAAACTAGGTTTTGAGACTGGAGCACAATTTCATTAATAGTTCAGTCATGAGAATAAAAGGCATAATAACAAGCTAAGAGTCTTGTTACAAAAATAACTTAATAAATAAAACTTCTGGGTTTGTAGTTAGAAAGACCTAACGAATAATGATTGAATCACTTGATTTTATAATTGCTCATTTCTTAAAGGCAAAGCCTAAAGCACTCAGAAAAGGAATCATGGAGAAGGGATTGTAGCAAGAACCACACTTCTGTCCCAAAACACTTGCATACATCAACACACCTGCACATACCAAGAATGGTACCTGGCATATAAGAACTAATATCTTAGGGTAACGTGGCCTCCACCAACATATTTAATAGCACATTGGCAATATTTGTACTTTTACTTTTCGAGTAACTTGAAACTGAAAACTTAGGGTAAGGCCAGAAGTTTTAAGTCAGTGACCTCTCTTTCCCCAACCAATGGCTAAGTCACTTTAGGACAGGTCTCATTTGAGGTGGGCCAAGGAGCAGCTTGTCACTAGACCAAAATTCTGACCCCTATGATGCTCAGGTTTGTAACTCATAGGTGATAAGACAGCTAAAAGGTTAGCACTTTCTTAGAGCAGCAACTATATAGTTAGAGTTGGTTATTTACCCTCTTTACCTCACTCAGCTCCACATAATGGGTAATGACCAGCAAGCTGAACTGTTTAGGGTACAAAATCTATCACGTTGTATTATGAGTAGGCAGTGTAGCAAAGTGGTGATAAGCTTGGGCTCCAGCATCCCACTGACTTGAAACCCAACTTTACTTCTCACTGGTTGTTTTACTTAACCTGGATAAGTTACAGTGGATGAATTACTTACCCTTTCTAAGCCTTAAGTTTCTCATCTTTAAAGCAGGAACAAATAACAATGGCAATCCATCACAAAGTTTGTGAGGATAAAGTGAAATGTATCCTTACATCTTAGCACCGTACTTGACATACAGGGTGGACTCAATATGTTGGTTCATATAATCACCATAGGAAATTTAAGGGAAACAAAATACAGAGGAAAAAGTAAAAAAACATTCTGTTTGATCACAGACTCTAGCCCAGCATAACTGAACACGTAAGTCAGCCCTTTGTTTGGTCGGCTTATTTCTGTGCTTTTGCCTCCCACTGGTTGCGCCCAACAGTCTTCTCTACTCTCCTCAGTAGCCTGGGGCTTGCTGAGGTTGGGCCTCTGGGTGTAACAGCCCCAAGCTCAAGTCTGACCCAGAAGCAGGTACTTGCCCACTTCCTGCTACAGGACAGGGACTTCTTCGTCACTAAGCTGACAGCTACCTGGACCATAGGTACTGCCTTTTTGGTTCCTCTAAGCTAAACCCTCTACATTTGAATGACCTTTTGGAGGCCCTCATTTGTTTGTTTTAATTGATTTTATTTTTAGAGCAGTTTTATACTTACAGCAAAATTGATTTAGCAGCATCCCTGGTCTCTTTAAAAAAAAAAAAAATTGAGCAGAAGCTACAAAGATTTCCCACATACCCGCTTCCTCTACACAAGCACAGCCTCCTGCATCATCTACATCCTCCACCAGACTGGTACATTTGTTTCAACCGATGAACCTGTCCACAGATTACATTAGGGTCCACTCTTGGTGTTGTACATTCCACAAATTTGGATGAATGTTAATGACATGTAACCATTGCTATCATGTAATACAGAATTGCTTCATTGCCCTAAACATCCTGTTAGAACCCCCTAGTTTTAAAGAGGATTGTGTGTTTATCTCTCCTCCCCAGACAGGACTTCACTTCCTGTCCCATTTCCCACCTCACTGCTCTTCAGGTGGTGATCATTCACATGCCTCCCTTACTGCAAGTTCAAAAGGGACAGGAAAGGAGTTCCTCCTCTAAATTCACCTTTTCTTCTTATTTTACACTAACATTTCTCAACAGGCAGAAGCCATCAACTCTGCTGGAACCAGGAAAGAGCACTTAGTCTTTCACGAAAGTATAAACGTAACTCTCAGGATCAACTCATCCAGGAGGCACAGTGCCAAGGGCTGATTTAAAATTTCTTTTAAAATCAACGAAAAAATGAATATGATAATGGATACATAATAATGAATCCAGTCTGGGTTATCGTCATCTTTATGCCAACACAATCACAAAATATATTGGGTTTTCTTCTTTCTCTTTTCTTTTTTTTTTGAGACAGAGTCTTGCTCTGTCGCCCAGGCTGAAGTGCAGTGGCTTGATCTCCGCTCACTGCAGCCTTGACTTCCCAAGCTCAGATGATTCTCCCATCTCAGTCTCCTGGGTAGCTGGGACCATAGGAGTGCACCAAGAATGCCCAGCTAATTTTTTTTTTTTTTTTTTTTTTGTAGAGATGGAGTTTTGCCATGTTGCCCTGGCTGGTCTTAAACTCCTGGGCTCAAGCAGTCCTCCCACCTCGGCCTTCCAAAGAAGTGCTGGGATTACAGGTATGAACCACTGCCTGGCCAAAATATGTTGTTAAATGTATTTTTATGGAGCAAGGGGCGCATGCATGTCAAAATGTGGCTCTGCCACTCGTGCTGAGTTTGGAGAGGTCATAATAGAAGAGTGAGCCAGAAGCAAACTCACCCACCTCCCACTTCTACCTCCCACCCTCACCCTCTACTCTACCCATTCACTTCCTCTGGCTGGTACAGGGCAAAAATCACAGCAACTTTGATTTTAAAGAGGATTTTTTTTTTAAACAGCCACCAACATTGATTATATATAACTTGTTTATTTCACACATGCATCATAAATCTAACCCAGATTTCTTCACACCCCCAATCCAAATACAAACGATTGACGTCAAAGCAACTAAGACTGCAGTAGAATCATACCTGCCTGGGCCAAATTAAGATCCAGCATGAGGTAGCCCTCCTCTGGAGGCGAAGCCTTACTTCTAGGGCACTTGAAAATCACACCTAAATGGGCACTGATTACATTTATCACAATATATGGCAATGCTTTTCACTGATTATTTAAGATCAATAAAACTGAGTATGTGGCTGACTAGCCATGAGTTGAATCTCAGCCACACTCGTGAAGCCATAATGCAGATTTCTCCAGCTGCACACTTTGTTAAGAGTCAAGTATTTTCTACTCGATACAAGAGGCAGAAAAAACAAAACAATACAACAAAAGCAGTGTTTTACAGTACATTGGGGCTATCCTTTGGCTGTGTATTGAGAAATTATTTTGACCAAAAGTTTGAATCAGTTGCAAATTAGACAGATGCAGACCAATCTGGATCCATACTTGGAGCAAATATAAGCTTTCAGCTTTGTTTCCCAATCAATGCATTTCTAATTTTCATGACACTCTCCTGTGTGTGACTTTATGATTTGTGAAACACAAACTCTGTATTCACAGAGAACATGGTTATCCTCGGGGTTGAGCTGAGACAATCCTGCTTCCTACTTCCAAAGCCAGAGAGCACAAAAGAGATGAACATAGAAGATAAATTAATTTACCCCACGTTATACTTCCGTAAGATGGCTTTCTGGCCATGACCGTTCCAATCCTTATTCTCATGACAAAGAATCAAGCTGAAAAAAAATATGCTGAAGCCCTATGTGGGATGAGGAAGATTGTGCTTTGGCAGAGAGGTAGTGGGATAACAGAAAATCAAGAGGCAAAATGCTTATAATCTGTGTGTGAAGTGGACTACTTTAGGACACCTTAAATAAGTACGACCCCTTTTGAGGGAGAAATAAATTTTTGCAGATCATAAAATTGCATCTGCACATGATCCCAGTTTAAGAAACACCCGCCCACATTCATTTGCAATGATTTTCTCCACTGCTCACATGCAAGTTTATCTATTAATACTCAGGAGTTTTCATTTCAATATTATGCTTATCACAGTAATTTTAAAAATGCATATTAAATTAAACAGTTTTGTACCCAGAAAACCACATCCTTTGGCTGGTCCTGACTATCTGAATCTTTCTATGAACTGTTTTTTTCCAGCTTTTACCCCTGTATCTTCGTAGGTGTTAAATTATTAAGTGGTGCTAATGCAGTAAGGTGCTGGGTATACAATAGGAGTTTTAAAAATAGTTGTTGCATTATGAAACTGGTTTTAGCATTTAAATGATTGCTCTTTGGATTGCAGTGTCAGGCTTTTGAAAGAGGCCCAGTGTTGAATTTTAATTAACTCAGCCGTCTTTTCGGCAGCCTTCATCTCAAGCACCCAAAGGCAAACTTGGGAGTGGTGTTAATTTAATCACATCCAAAGTGGAGCAAGGGATTTAAGGAACCCACGGGGGACTCTTCAAGGTGTGAAACCTCTCAGACTGCGAAGGCAAAAAGATTAAGTCAGACTTGAAACTTTGCTTATACATTGGCGGGGGGGAGGAGAGACAATCAGAGAATAAGCTCCTGAGTGTTGTGGTTCAGCAAAGCGTTCTGCTCTTCCTTACCTTTGCATATTTCTTTTCTCTAAAACAGCTCCTTCTCTCTTGCCTCACTTGTGTTCGGCTCACTATCTATCTCAGTCAACGTGTTAGCCTAGGCCTCATTTCCTTTGAGAGGTTAGCACTTCATCAGCCAAGATCTAGGGTAGGTGCCCCTTAGATGTCATAGTATAGAACTTACTAGGTAACTGAAACATTCACTATTGTAGGCCCACAGCCTGGCACAGAAGAAGCACTCGAAACCCTAATAATGCGTCTTCAGTGTCTCTGCATGCAAGCTGTAGGTCATGGCATATAACCATTAGCAAAGGTATTGTTTGTACCCAATTTTACAAACAAGCTTAGAAAAGTTATTGACTGCTTAGAGTCACATTACTAAGAAGCATTAGGGCCGACAGTTTAACTCAGTCCAACTCCAAAGCTCACACATGTAACCACCATGCCATTCTGCCACCTAAACATTTGCCAAAACAAACAAACAAACAAAAAGAACAAAAGATATTATTTGATGAAGTTGAACAAAGTGGATTCACCAGCAACTTACCTTTGCTGCTGCAGCTTATCTTTGCTGGTCTTACTCTGTTGTTTTTTTTTTTTTTAAACTTATTCAGGCCAGTATCGGAAAGTAAATAAGTTCTATATCAGAATGTGTCAAAATAGCATTTATTTATCTAATAGGTGCATTCAAAGAATACAAAAATAAAAGTTACAAAAGGAGGGACAATGAAAAGTGAGAGTCCTCTGACTCTGAGCCACTGAGTTCCCTTTTTCAGAAGTAATCACCAAGATCTGTTATTATCATGAGACACAGAGACCTGTATATTTTCTAAACTGTGATTCCCAACCCACTAATGGATTGATTTAATGGGTTCTGACCGGCATATTTTTTAATGATGTCATAGAAGAAAAACAAATGTGAAGGATGAGAATGAAGCACACGTAGTAAGGGTAAATGTTCATGTAGCTTGTGTTTCAGTTTTACACGTAGCATAAATGTACACCTGATGGTAACAGAGTATAAAATGGCTCCCTTACTGTGGAGCAATGTTTGAAGTAGTTTGAAAGCCACAGACCTGCCAGACCCTTATAGGTTAAAATTATGAAGGTCACTTCTACCATGAACCTTCCATTCTTACTGCTCATTAGCCTGAGTGACCTATTAAAGCAGAAGTCAGATTCCATCCCTCCTCTGCTCAAATCCTTCCAAGAACTCCCCTCTTACCAGGAGTAAAAGTCATGAGACGACATGTATTTCAATTTGTTTGTTGTGTTAGCACCCTCAAAAAAATACCAAGATGAAATTTGATCATATTTAGAGAGACTATTTAGGCCAATCTGACTGAAAATGTGGGTTTTGTGATGCAAATAAAAGACTTTGGGGAACTCTGAAAAGGGACTTTGAAGAGACAGGCAGCACCCTTCAGAGCAGCTGAAAACTGAATGGATTATCATATTTAGGGTCTATATTTGTGATGGTCTAGCTTAAAATACAATTTGCATGACATTTATAAAATTTCCTTTGAAGAATCCTGGGGGTATATCAGGGAGGTGGAACACTCTGGAGCAGCAGGCCTGTGGGGCAGACAGACCCCCAGAGAGGCACGCTGCACATTCCAGAAATACGCTTAGGACAAAGCACTAAGCAGGAATCCAACCACCAGCCCCACCCAAAAGGGCAGAGGGGCACAAGGAGCCACTTCTCATACGGGCAGTTCCTCGCAGGCTTGGGCCAAGGTGAGCGGCAGCAGAGATTTATCAGATTTAATGTACTGTTGAATGGGACAGCCAGTCACCATAACAACAATATTGAGGCCAACTCTCCCTGTCAGAAGCAGGAGCAGCACTCCACAGGACAGTAGAGGATGGTACCGTATTTCCTCCCTCCATTTCTCTCTCCCTGTCTCTTCACTCTCTGGAGCTGTGTGCCCCTAATCACAGTAGCTTTGTCTTCACAGGTCCATGTGGAGGTCTCAACTAGGGCATCTCATGGTGTCCCCATGAGATCAGGGGTATCCTGATTCTGAAGGGCAGCTCCTGGAAATCAGTGTCAAACCATGACATATTTATTTATTTGTTGAGTTGGCTACTGTCCATCCTCTAGATACGAGGGCTCGTGTGAACAAGGAACTTGCTTGTCTTGTTCTCTACCAGATTCTCAAGGCATCCAGGAAATATATCTTAAATGAATGAATCAGTGCTAGGCAGTAGACTGGAGGCCATGATAGCTAATAGGTTCTCCAAGCACAACCAGTCATCAGGCAGATGCAAATAGGTGGGTTTGCACCCCTCTGCACCTGGAGGCAGCCCTGCATGAGCCTTCTAGAGTGAGCCACTGGATTTGATGTCTGTGGTGTAGCTGCCTTTGTGTGTGCTTACCTGGTGAAGAGAGATGGGAAGCAGAAGTAACCACACAAGCAAAAGTACTGGGGCTACAAAGGACACAGTGAACATCAATTTCCATAAGTGATCAAGGTGCAGCCTAAGAAGTCAGGTGCCTGGGAGGGCATGGCTGGAGAGGTAAGATCCAGTCATGAAGGTACATGACGTCAAAAAGTTTGCACTTCATTCTGTTGGCAATTGGAGACGCCTAGGTAGTTTGGAAGCAGATAAATGATGTGACCAGGTAACTGTGGAAGCAGCATGAAAGCAGGGTCAGAGAAAAGGAGGTTATATAATTAGGGAGGCCAGTTACAAGGCTATGGTACATGTCTAGGTAAGAGACGATGGGGGCTTAGACCAGCATGTGCCGTTAGAGATGGAGAGGAAGTGCTGGGGAACAATGAAAGGAGGTGATGGTTGGAAATGTGGGTCTGAATGTTAGGTGTCAAGGGTGGATATTCAGACAGAAGAGTCATATGGGTCCTGCTGAGGCCATGGGAAAAAATTAAAACATCTAATTTGAGTAATGGATTATTTAGAAAATCGGATGAAAGCTAAAAAACCTTCCCCCAGAAAAAACATACACAAAAATTTAGATATAGTTTCAGAAGCTTCACATATAGTATAGTCTCCCCTTCCCAATTAATCTCCTCATGGATATTAATTAAGAATCCATGATTGAGAGAAGCAAGAATAACAAAGAAAGTGTCCAGAGGAAGGGCCTCACCCAAGGGGTGAGGAGAGGAAGACAATTGTTCCCAACCAGAGACCTATCAAAAAGGCAGGGGAAAATAGAAGAGAGGGTAAATGAGGGTACAAGATAAGAAGTTTGGGTGGCTGGCAAGATGGTGGAATAGGAACAGCTCCAGTCTGCAGCTCCTAGCGAGATCAACACAGAAGGCAGGTGATTTCTGCATTTCCAACTGAGTGAGGTACCCAGCTCATCTCACTGGGACTAGTTAGAAAGTGGATGCAGCGAGTGAAAGGTGAGCTGAAGCAGGGTGGGATGTCCCCTCACATGGGAAGTGCAAGGGGTCAGGGAACTCCCTCCCCTAGCCATGGGAATCTGTGAGGGACTATGCCGGGAGGAATGACGCACTCCGGCCCAGATACTAGGCTTTTCCCACCGTCTTTGCAACCCACAGAACAGGAGATTCCCTCAGGTGCCACCAGGGCCCTGGGTTTCAAACACAAAACTGGACAGCCATTTGGGCAGACACCAAGCTAGCTGCAGAGTTTTTTTTTCATACCCCAGTCGCACCTGGAATGCCAGCGAGAAAGAACCATTCACTCCCCTGGAAAGGTGGCTGAAGCCAGGGAGCCAAGTGGTCTAGCTCAGCAGATCCCACTCCCAAGGAGCCCAGCAAGCTAAGATCCACTGGCTTGAAACTCTCTGTGCCAGCACAGCATCTGAAGTTGACCTGGGATGCTCGAGCTTGGTGGAGGTAGGGGCGTCCACTATTACTGAGGCTTGAGTAGGTGGTTTTCCCTTCACAGTGTAAACAAAGCCACTGGGAAGTTTGAACTGGGTGGAGCCACCACAGCTCAGCAAAACCACTGTAGCCAGACTGCCTCGCTAGATTTCCTTCTCTTTGGGCAGGGCATGTCTGAAAGGAAGACAGCAGCTCCAGGCAGGGCTTATAGATAAAGCTCCCATCTCCCTGGGACAGAGCACCTGTGCAAAGGGGCAGCTGTGGGTGCAGCTTCAGCAGACTGGTTAGACAGTGGGTGCAGCCTACTGCCTGCTGGCTCTGTGGCTCTGAAGAGAGCAGTGGATCTCCCAGCACAGCGCTTGAGCTCTGCTAAGGGATGGACTGCCTCCTCAAGTAAGTCCCTGACCCCCATATCTCCTGAAAGGGAGACACCTCCCAGCAGGGGCTGACAAACATTTCATATAGGAGAGCTCCAGCTGGCATCTGGCAGGTGCCCCTCTGGGACGGAGCTTCGAGAGGAAGAAACAGGTAGCAATCTTTGCTGTTTTGCAGCCTTTACTGATAATACCCAGGCAAACGGAATCTGGAGGGGACCCCCAGCAAACTCCAGCACACTTGCAGGAGAGGGGCTTGTTAGAAGGAAAACCAACAAACAGAAAATAATAGCATCAACATTAACAAGAAGAACATCCACACAGAAACTCCATCCAAAGGTCACCAACATCAAAGACCAAAAGTAGATAAATCCACAAAGATCAGGAAAAACCAGTGCAAAAAGGCTAAAAATTCCAAAAACCAGAATGCCTCTTCTCTCCCAAAGGATCACAACTCCTCACCAGCAAGGGAACAAAACTGGACAGAGAATGAGTTTGATGAATTAACAGAAGTAGGCTTCAGAAGGCGGGTAATAACCTCCTCCAAGCGAAAGGAGCATGTTCTAACCCAATGTAAGGAAGCTAAGAACCTTGAAAAAGGGTTAAAGGAATTGCTAACTAGAATAACCAGTATAAAGAAGAACATAAATGGCCTGACGGAGCTGAAAAACACAGCATGAGAACTTCGTGAAGCATACACCAGTATCAATAGCCAAATCAATCAAGCGGAAGAAAGGATATCAGAATTTGAAGATCAACTTAATGAAGTAAAGCATGAAGATTAGAGAGAAAAGAATGAAAAGGAACAAACAAAGCCTCCAAGAAATATGGGACTATGTGAGAAGACCAAATCTACATTTGGCTGGTATACCTCAAAGTGATAAGGAGAATGGAACCAAGTTGGAAAACACTCTTCAGGATATTATCCAGGAGAACTTCCCTAACCTAGCAAGACAGGTCAACATTCAAATTCAGGAAATACAGAGAACACCACAAAGACACTCCTCAAGAAGAGCAACCCCAAGACACATAATTGTCAGATTCACCAAGGTTGAAAGGAACGAAAAAATGTTAAGGGAAGCCAGAGAGAAAGATCAGGTTATCCACACAGGGAAGCCCATCAGACTAACAGTGGATCTTTCTGCAGAAAGCCTACAAGTCAGAAGAGAGTGGGGGCCAATATTCAACATTCTTAAAGAAAAGAATTTTCAATCCAGAATTTCATATCCAGCTAAACTGAGCCTCATAAGGGAAGGAGAAATTTATTTCTTTATTTCTTTATTCCTTTACAGACAAGCAAATGCTTAGAGATTTGTCACCACCAGGCCTGCCTTACAAAATCTCCTGAAGGAAGTACTAAATATGGAAAGGAAAAATCAGTACCAGACACTGCAAAAACATACCAAATTGTAAAGACCATCGACGCCAGGAAGAAACTGCATCAGCTAAAGGGCAAAATATTCAGCTAGCATCATAAAGACAGGATGAAATCCACACATAACAATACCAACCTTAAATGTAAACAGGCTAAATGCCTCAATTAAAAGACACAGACTGGCAAATTGTATAAAGAGTCAAGATCCATCAGTGTGCTATATTCAGGAGATCCATCTCACATACAGAGACACACGTAGGCTCAAAATAAAGAAATGGAGAAATACTTACCAAGAAAATGGAAAGCAAAAAAAAGCAGAGGTTGCAATTTTAGTCTCTGATAAAACAGACTTTAAACCAACAACGTTCAAAAAAGACAAAGAAGAGCATTTCATAATGGTAAAGGGATCAATGCAACAAGAAGAGCTTACTATCCTAAATATATATGCACCCAATACAGTAGCACCCAGATTCATAAAGCAAGTTCTTAGAGACCTACAAAGAGACTTAGACTCCCACACAATAATAGTGGGAGCCTTTAACACCCCACTGTCAATATTAGACAGATTAATGAGACAGAAAATTAACAAGGACATTCAGAACTTGAACTCAGCTCTGGACCAACTGGACCTAATAGACATCTATGGAACTCTCCACCAGAAATTAACAGAATATATATTCTTCTCAGCATCACATCACACTTACTCTAAAATTGACCATATAATTGGAAGTAAAACACTCCTCAGCAAATGCAATAGAATGTAAATCATAACAAACAGTCTCTCAGAGCACAGTGCAATCAAATTAGAACTCGGGACTAAGAAACCCAATCAAAACTGTACAACTACATGGAAACTGAATAACCTGCTCCTGATGATTACTGGGTAAATAACAAAATTAAGGCAGAAATAAAGATGTTCTTTGAAACCAATGAGAACAAAGACACAATGTACCAGAATCTCTGGGACACAGCTAAAGCAGTGTTTAGAGGGAAATTTATAGAACTAAATGCCCACAGGAGAAAGCAGGAAAGATCTGAAATCAACAACCTAACATCACAATTAAAAGAACTACAAAAGCAAGTGCTAACAAATTAAAAAACTAGCACAAGACAAGCAATAACTAAGATCAGAGCAGAACTGAAGGAGATAGAGACATGAAAACCCTTCAAAAAAATCAATGAATACAGAAGCTGGCTTTTTGAAAAGATTAACAAAATAGGTAGACTGCTAGCCAGACTAATAAAGAAGAAAAGAGAGAAAAATCAAAGAGACACATTAAAAAATGATAAAGGGGATATCACCACTGATCCCACAGAAATGCAAACTACCATCAGAGAATACTATAAATGCCTCTATGCAAATAAACTTGAAAATCCAGAAGAAATGGATAAATTCCTAGATACACACACCCTCCCAAGACTAAACTAGGAAGAAATCAAATCCCTGAATAGACTGATAACAAGTTCTGAAATTGAGGCAGTAATTAATAGCCTACCAACCAAAAAAAGCCTAGGACCAGACCGATTCATAGTCAAATTCTACCAGAGGTACAAAGAGGAGCTGGTACCATTTTTTCTGAAACCATTCCAAACAATAGAAAAAGAGGGAATACTCCCTAACTCATTTTATGAGGCCAACATCATCCTGATACCAAAACCTGGGAGAGACATAACAACAGTAAAAAATTCAGGCCAATATTCCTGATGAACATCAATGTGAAAATTCTCAGTAAAATACTGGCAAACCGAATCCAGTAGCATATCAAAAAGCTTATCCACCATAATAAAGTTGGCTTCATCCCTGGGATGCAAGGCTGGTTCAACATATCCAAACTGATAAATGTAATCCATCACATAAACCAATGACAAAAACCACATAATTATTTCAATAGATGCAGAAAAGGCCTTTGATAAAATTCAACACCGCTTCATGCTAAAAGCTCTTAATAAACTATGTATTGATGGAACATATCTCAAAATAATCAGAGCTATTTATGACAAACCCACAGTCAATATCATACTGAATGGGCAAAAGCTGGAAACATTCCTTCTGAAAACTGGCACAAGACAAGGATGCGCTCTCTCACCACTCCTATTCAACATAGTATTGAAAGTTCTGACTATGGCAATCAAGCAAGAGAAAGAAATAAAGGGTATTCAAATAGGAAGAGAGGAAGTCAAATTGTCTCCGCTTGCAGATGACATGATTATACATTTAGAAAACCCCATCATCTCAGCCCAAAATCTTCTTAAGTTGTTAAGCAACTTCACCAAAGTCTCAGGATACAAAATCAATGTGCAAAAATCACAATAATTCCTATACACCAATAATAGAGAGCCAAATCATGAGTGAACTCCCGTTCACAGTTGCTACAAAGAGAATAAAATACCTAGGAATACAACTCATACGGGATGTGAAGGACCTCTTCAAGGAGAACTATAAACCACTGCTCAAGGAAATAAGGGAGGACACAACAAATGGAAAACATTTTATGCTCACTGATAGAAAAAATCAATATCGTGAAAATGGCTATACTGCCCAAAGTAATATGTAGATTCAATGCAATCCCCATCAAGCTACCATTGACTTTTTTCATAGAATTAGAAAAAACTACTTTAAATTTCATATAGAACCAAAAAAAGAGTCCATATAGCCAAGGAAATCCTAAGCAAAAAGAACAAAACTGAAGGGATCATACTACCTCACTTCAAACTATACCACAAGGCTACAGTAACAAAAACAGCATGGTACTGGTACCAAAACAGATATACAGGCCAAGGGAACACAGCAGAGGCCTCAGAAATAATGCCACACCATCTGATCTTTGACAAACCTGACAAAAACAAGCAATGCGGAAAGGATTTCCTTTTTAATAAATGGGGATGGGAAAACCGGCTAGCCATATGCAGAAAAGTGAAACTGGACCCCTTCCTTACATCTTATACAAAAATTAACTCAAGATGTATTCAAAACTTAAACATAAGACCTAAAACATAAAAACCCTAGAAGAAAACCTAGGCAACATCATTTAGGCATGGGCAAAGACTTCGTGACTAAAACACCAAAAGCAATGGGAAAAAACCCCAAAATTGACAAATGGGATCTAATTAAACTTAAGAGCTTCTGCAGAGCAGAAGAAACTATCATCAGAGTGAATAGGCAACCTACAGAATGGGAGAAAAATTTTGCAATCTACCCATCTGACCTAGGGCTAATATCCAGGATCTACAAAGAACTTAAATAAATTTACAAGAACAAACAAACAACCCCATCAAAAAGTGGGTGAAGGATATGAACAGAAACTTCTCAAAAGAAGACATTTATGCGGGGCAACAAACATATATAAAAAAGCTCATCGTCACTGGTCATTAGAGAAATGCAAATCAAAACCACAATGAGATACCATCTCACTCCAGTTAGAATGGTGATCATTAAAAAGTCAGGAAACAACAGATGCTGGAGAGGATGTGGAGAAATAGGAACGCTTTCACACTGTTGGTGGGAGTGTAAGTTAGTTCAACTGGTGTGGAAGAC
>CAUYLG010027152.1:0-24245 GCA_963573385.1 Cacajao melanocephalus
CCACACTAAGTTTGTCATCAATACGGTGACCTCCAGGAGTGGGGGACCACCAGGTTGTCTAAGGAGGGGTGAACCGGCCCAGGTCAAAACTCCCATGCTGATCAGTAGTGGGATCGCACCTGTGAATAGCCACTGCACTCCAGCCTGGGTAACATAGCAAGACCCCGTCTCTTAAAAAAAAAAAAAAGAAAAGAAAACTCACGAAGGACATGAGTTTCCAGATTGAAAGGGTTCTTCAAGTGCCTAGAGAAATGTATGAAAAAAGACTTGTCAAGACACATTATCATGGAATTTCAGAACACAGTGTCCAAGAGATCTTGAAAGCTGAGAGAGCAAGGGAGAGGGTACATACAAAGATCAAATATAAAGGATTGGGAATCAGCTTTGGCTTTGCCTGCTTCAATAAACAATGGTAGAGGCAAGAGACACCAGAGCAAAGCTTGTCGAATTCTTAGGAAAAACTATTCCCAGCCTAGAATTCTGCACCCAGCTAAATTAGCAATCAAATATGAGTGTAAAATAAGAGCATTTTCAGATGTGCAAGATTTACTTCCCATGCATTCTTTCTTAAGGAGCTGCTGGAGGCTGTGCTTTTTGAATGAGAGGACAAGCCAAGAAAAAGAACATTTGGGACACAACAGATAGGAATCTAACATAGGAGAGTGTTGAAGGGACTCTAGGATAAGGGTGCTGGGAGAGTCCAGAATGACAGTTCTGCACTAGGTGCAGAAGGAAACAAGTCCAGCTTGAAGAAGCGGGACACGAGGACTCCAGGGAGAGACATACTGAGGGTTTCCATCACCACTGTCCCCACTGCCATCAGGCTAACTTTCTTTTTTGAGATGGAGTCTCGCTCTGTGGCCAGGCTGGAGTGCAGTGGTGCGTTCTCAGCTCACTGCAACCTCTACCTCCCAGGTTCAAGCAATTCTCCTACCTCTGCCCCGTATAGCTGGGATTACAGGCATGCGCCCACCACCATGACCAGCTAATTTTTGTATTTTTAGTAGAGACGGGGTTTCACCATGTTGGCTAGGATGGTCTCGATCTCTTGACCTCATGATCCTCCCGCCTCGGCCTCCCAAAGTGTTGGGATTACAGGTGTGAGCCACCACACCTGGCCCATGCTAACTTTTAAATCAAGGACTAAATACCAAGAGTCTGCCCCAGGTTTTTCTCTGTGTTTGTCTTATTTTGACCACATACTGATAAAGTTCCTGCTCGTTCCTCCATGCTCTGATGCTTGAGCTACTGTGAGTATCATCTAGTATGTTCTGCTTTGACCTCTTCTGGGAAGTGGAGGGGAAGTCATGATGAGCAGAATATACTGAACAGCCCTCTCCTTCTGACTGTATCCTGGCCAAATATCTAAAACCTGGCCCATCCTCCAGTGCTACCGTATGTCTCACCTGTGCTGAGCCCAGTGTTTCCCAGTGTTACTCATCATCTTACTCAAGATTTTCTCATAAAAGCTTTTATAAACGCTTAGGGAAGCTGAAGCCAGATAATGACGCAGAGGCTGTTCAGTTTATCTTCTCCTCCTGAGCCTTCCTCAAACAGTGGTTACATCACCCTTTCCTTATCCTTCTAGATTGGTGCTTGCTGCTCAGTTTTTCAAGACAAAAGTTGTCACGTTGTTTAGGGTTGCACTTATTGGTGGAAAACTGTAAAGGAAACAAGAGAATGATTAACAGAAGTCATCATCGCGGTTATCACTGGGGGTGGACAAGAGACTGCAATTGGGGAGGGATAAACAGAGGCTTCTAAAGGACTGGTTATATTTTATGTCTTTTTTTTTTTTTTTGAGATGGAGTCTTACTCTGTCACCCAGGCTGGAGTGCAGTGGTGTGATCACGGCTCACTGCAACCTCCACCTCCCAGGTTCAAGCGATTCTTCTGTCTCAGCCTCCCAAGTAGCTGGGATTACAGGCACCCGCCACTACGCCTGGCTAATTTTTGTATTTTTAGCAGAGACAGGGTGTCACCATATTGGCCAGGCTGGCCTCAAACTCCTGACCTTGTGATCTGCCTGCCTTGGCATCCCAAAGTGCTGGGATTACAGGTGTGAGCCAACACACCTAGCCTATATTTTATATCTTAAACTGGGTGGATGATTATTTATCTTATTATATTAGGTTGGTGCAAAAGTAATTGCGGCTTTTGCCATTACTTTTAATTTGCCATTAGTTTTAGATATTCAATCAAGCAAATTTTATCCATCCTTCTATTTGTATGATGCATTTTACAACAAACCATTTTAAAAATCAGGTGCTGTTAATAAAAGTGGAAGCCAATGGAAACAAGTAGAAATAAGAGATATTTATTCAGAATCTTTGGATAGTAAAAATACCTGCAAAGAGAAAGGACAAGAAGGGACATTTTATTTCTTTTAAAGTGAAAGCAAGTTTATTAAGAAAGTAAAGGCATAAAAGAATGGGCTCCTCCATAGGCAGAGTATCTGCGAAGGGACATTTTTCCCCCTCACTGGCTTTTTTTTGTTGTTGTTGCAAGCAACAGAGACCTGCTCAATTTGACTCAAAAAGAGTAGGGGTTGTTTTGAGCCTACACACGAAAGAAACTGGAATAGTGAAACTTAGACAATGTTTCCTACAGGCATCTCGGTGTGTCTGTCTGCTCTGTTCCCTATTAACTATACAGATGCTCCTCGACTTATAATGGGGCTGTGTCCTGATAAACCCATTGTAAATGGAAAACATCATTAAGTCAAAAATGCATGTAATACACCTAACCTAGGCTAAGGTAGCTTAGCCTAGCCTGCCTTAAATGTACTCAGAACACTTACATTAGCTTAAAGTTGGCAAAATTATCTAACACACAGCCCATTTTATAATAAAGTGCCGACTATCTCATGTGATTTATTGAATATTATGCTGAAAGTGAAAAGCAGCATGGTTGGATGGGTACTCGAGGTGCAGTTTCTGCTGAATGTATATCACTTTTGCACCATCCAAAAGTTGAAAAATACTAAGTTGAACCATTGCGAGTTGGAGATTGTCTGTATAACAAATCTCCCCAAAATATATTATCTTAAAATAAGAACCACTATTTATTTATTGGCTCAAAATGCTGAACTTTGGGAAGGGATTGACAGGAACAGCTTGGTTCTGCTCCATGTGGTGTTGGCTGGGCCACCTTTCCTGGGGCTAGAGGATCCGGGTGGCTTCCCTCACATGTGTGGCTCAGCAGAGTGTCTAGAACAGCAAAGGACTGGCCAGGCCAATCTCTCCAGCAGTCAGTCAGTCTTCTTTATTATGGTAGCTCAGGGCTCCAAGAGAAGCAAAGTGCAACATGTCACGCCTCTTCCTGGTCAAGAACTGGCACCGTGTCACTTCTGCATTCTGTTGGTCAAAGCAAGTCACAGGGCCAGTCTAAAATGCAGGGAGGAGAAACAGATTTCACCTCATGATGGAAGAAGTGCTTATGAGATGAGAAGCATTCTTGGCAGCTATTTTTGCAAACAATTTGCTGTACCTGTCTTCCACCTCATAATTTTGGTGTGTACGTAATTTTAGTTTGCTATCGCCGAACTCTGTTTTTCTGTCACCTTCAGCTTTATTGCTAACTAGCAAATCTTTTTTTCTGTGTTTAGGTTCAAATTCCTAAGAACAGTTGGTTTAATTCATCTCTTTACCTTGTGTCAGTGGTTGGAGGTCAGAGGCCATCCTATTCTTTTTCCCCGAGTTTTCATTTTGAAAAGCCTTTGGGAGAGTTACAAGAATAGTACCGTGAATGTCTATAGATGCTTCACTTAGATTCACCAGTTTTACCACTGGGCACGTGTGTTTGATCACACATTCTTTCTCCATGCATATGTATATGTGTATGGAGTTGGTTGAAGACATAGTGACATTTTATCTTTAAATACTTTAGCATATATCTGCTGAGAACAGGGGCATTCTCTTATATAACCATAACCAAATTACCACACTCAAGAAATTTAACATTAATATACAACTATCATCTAATGTACTAACTATATTTATATTTCTACAATTGCCCCGTAATGTCCTTTATATATCATTCTTTTTTTGATCTAGTAGTTAATCAATAAACACACATCAAAATGAGTTGCCATGTCTCCCTAATGTTCTTTTCTTTTTTTTTGAAAGAGAGGAGGATCTTGTTCTGGTCGCCCAGGTAGGAATGCAGTGGCTTGATCATGGCTCATTGCAGCCTTACCTCCTGGGTTCAAGTGATCCTCCCGCCTCATTTTTTGATTTTTTTGGATGTAGAGATGGGGACTCACTATATTGCCTAGGCTGGTCTCGAACTCCTGGGCTCAAGTAATCCTCTCGCCTCTGCCTCCCAAAGTGTTGGGATTACAGGCGTGAGCCTCCCTAATGCTCTTTAATTTAGATAAGTTCTCTATCCTTTTTTGTCCTTTAGGACATTGACATTTTGGAGAGCCTAGGCTAGCTGTTTTGCACAATGTCTTTCAATTTGGATTTGCCTGATTGTTTCCTCATGATTAGATTCAGCTTAAACATTTTTTGGCAAGAGTACGCCATAGGTGATGTGTGGCCAGTCACTTCAGGTGCTACTCTTAGACAATTGCTGGCCAGCTGCCTGTGCATACTACCATCCCACCCCCACCTTCCATCATTTCCATTGCCTGAAGTCTTCCAGGTAAGTTTGGCCATGGAAAGATAATAGTGGATGATTGGAGGGTGAGAAGAGGGGAAAGGCTAGGCTATTGCCCCTATTTCTCTCTTTTCTGTGACTGCTTTTCTTTGTGTCTCCAATTCCTCCCCAACAAATGCTCCTCTGTGGTTTCAGCTCTCCTGGGGAAATGCCCTCTCCTTAGTTCTGCTCCTTCTGATTGGCCTCAACTTCTGTGCTCTGATAAAACTACCTTCTCCTGTTGACTATTTAGTTCCAGGATGGCAGTTCCTGTTGGCTGTTGCCGGCCTCTCAGTTGCCTCATCATCCCATCCTGTTTGGCGTCTCAGCTTTTCCATTTCCTCTGTAACCAATTTCCTTATTAACTTTCCTGTTTATTTTGTTTGAAAAGTCTAGGGTGGTGTCTGTTTTCTTGACTAAACCTTGACTAAGATAGTTAGGGTGTTCATTGTCAGTGTGATTTGCGTGACTTGTGGAATGGGGCCACGTGGTAGAAAATAAGGCAGCATTAGCAACAGGAGGTATAAGATGGGAAATTCCTTTATAAGGATAAGTAAGCAGCATAGGCCTCCTCCCTGGTTACACAAAAGGAAATATATATACAAAAAAGAAACATCTCAAGGTGGTAGAATTTTGTATGATTTTTATATTATTTTTCTTCTTTTCTGTTCATCCAAATTACCTAACTTTTTTTTTTACAATGGACATAGATATTTTTGACATGAAGAAAAAATTGCCAGCATGCCGTATTTGTAAATAAATGAAGGAGAATGGTGTGCAGGTGTGCATGTTGTACACAGTAAGATATTATCAGAGGATACAAAAATGACTAACCCCCATCAAAAGACAAAATTACAACAAATTTAGAGACCTTCATTGGCTTTGCCATTCTAGAATAAGGTAACACCTCATTCTACAAAATAGAGTGAGTGCTCTGATGAGCTGAACAGAGGTGGTTGGTTTCATCAGCAGAAAATGGCCAAAGAAAGCAGAAATAGGAAATAAAAGGTAGACGGGTTGTTTCAGAGTTACTTTTTTTGTAAAGATTAAAGCAGAGTGGATTTCCTTATTATACTAGCTAAAATTGTGTTGTTTGGGGATTTGGCTATTATAGCTCACTCTCTTGATATCTTGGAAGGTCAGATAAATAACTTAGTTTTGTCTTGGTGATGTGGAACTGTAGCATGAGTGACTCCATTTTGGTTTGGTCTGTTGGGCTTAGTGTAGGAGCTCAGTCAAAACCAGTGGCCTCCTATACATTTTATTTAATACCCCCACAAAAGCATTTGGCTCCCAAATTTTTTTTTTTTTTTTTTTTTTTTTTGACGGAGTCTCGCTCGGTCACCCAGGCTGGAATGCAGTGGTGTGATCTCGGCTCACTGCAACCTCCACCTCCCGGGTTCAAGTGATTCTCCTGCCTCAGCCTCCCAAGTAGCTGGGACTACAGATGCATGCCACCACACCTGGCTAGTTTTTTATATTTTTAGTAGAGACGGAGTTTCACCGTGTTTGCCAGGATGGTCTCCATCTCCTGAGCTTGTGATCTGCCTGGCCTCCCAAAGTGCTGGGATTACAGACAGACGTGAGCCACCGTGCCTGGCCCAAATCTTTTAAATAGAAAAAATAAGAAGGTCATTCAGTGTAAGATGACAAAAAGAGTAACAAGAGACTACCCTTATTTCTTCATATAAAATGCTTATACTTTTTTGTATGTCTGATATAATTTGTAATTTAATAATTTTAAAAAATTTTATTAAAAAGGAAATCGTAAAATGGGAAATGGTTCAGTTGTTGAGGTTTTCATGTGATCACTCTAGCCCACAAATGGGCAAATCTCCAGTGATCATGAAAAAACGACACTGGTTCTTATGGAAATGTTTACATTTAATAGGTGACATAAGAGTGATTGTTTATAACAAAGGCACTTTTTCCAATGTTTAATTACTTAGCTATCCTTAGGAGTTTTGGAAAGCTTATTAGAGACTAAAGAATTTAAAGGGGTACCAAAATCACTGAAGCATGAATTAGAATTCATAGAAAATGAGTAAAAAAGGCTAGGAAATATTAGTGAAAAGATCAAATAGTTTGCAAGGCTAAAATAAAACTGCAATGATGAAAACAAATGGAAAGCACTGGAGATAAAATGGATTACTGGAAACAAGAAGTGCAAAAACACAGAGTTACTCAATAAGTACCAGATTTGAAAAATTAACAAGAAGTTTTCACACAAGAGCCTAACACAGGAAATACGCATTGCAAGTGAGGGCGTGCCAAAGCCTGCTTCTGCTCTGATACAATCCAATATAATCTGGTACAGAATGTCTTGAAAGGTCAAAAGAAGATTGTTTCCTAGGTGTTTTAACTATTTCAATGGCTCCTATCGGTAAGTCATAGCTAGCTCCGGACTTTTGACTTAAACGTGCTTGTACCTGCTGCTATGTTTTGAACGTCTCCCCTGAAACACATGTTGAAATTTAATTGCCATCGTGATAGTATTAAGACATGGGACCTTTAAAGGGTAATTAGGTTATGAGGGCTTGGCCCTTATGAATCGATTGATGTTATCATGGGAGGGGCTTAGTTTTCGTGGGAATTAGATCCCCGTTTTCTCTCTCTGTTTTGTGTGCTTGCTTGCCTTTCTGCCATGGAATGAATCAGCATGAAAGTCCTTGCCAGATTCTGATGCCATATTCTTACACTTTCTAGCCTCCAGAGCTGTGAAGTCCAATAAACTTTTATTCTTTATAAATTATCCAGTTGGTGATAGTCTATTACAGCATCAGAAAATGGACTAAGACACTAGCCAAAACCTGTATGTAGTCAGAGTCTAATTAAGGCTATCTGAAGAGTTTATTCAATGGGCTCACTAAGTGCTATATGTGAGAATAAGAAGATTGTTAATTCTGTCTGAAAGGAAGCATACTAATAAATGAATGCATTGACATTTTATGTGAATAATTATGACCTTCTAGTATTGCATATTTAATGTTATGGCTTAGAAACATGGAAGAAAGTATCAGGTCAGAGTTAAACCTGTTTGTCTTTACCACCCACACCAAAAAGAGAATCTAGGTTGAAGTAAGAGCTCTGATTCTGAGAATCTCTTACTTTAGGATTTTCCATCAACAATGTTGGGAAACATGATCTGGACTATGCAATATTTGGCTCTTCATAGGCTGCAAAATTTTGAAAGGTGCTGGTGTGAATCTTGCCAGAGATCTCTGGCCTAGGTATTCCTTTATCTTTACTTTCTCCCAACTTTATCCTGAGTAAATATTTCAATAGAGCAATACCTACTAATTCACAGGGCTATAGTGACATTCTCTTGACACATCAGGAAAATTTCAGGAAATAAGACTGGGAGGAGAAAATGGGCTTGGGATACCTTCTCATAGCTGTGGACCTAACACTACCCAGATAATAAAAAAACTCTATAGATTTTATGTTTAAAAACTGGTATTAAGAAAACAACAAAAAACAAAAAAACCTTGATATTTATTAGTTATATAACTCAAGCTTTTTTCTCTTAAGTTTTCCCCCATTCTGTTTGTAGAAATTCCAGGTCATGATTACCTTTCCAATTTCCAGAGACACCGTAAAATAACCATCATCAGACTTCTAGCTGTAGGTAATAAATAGCGTTATTATAACATTCTGAGCATAATAACTGGTGTTCCTAGAAGTATCCAGGACAACTGTCATTTCTGGTAATGTCTAAGGCCTTGAGGTATCAAACAGGCATCTAAATGGAAAATATATCTGAACTGTGTTCAGTGGATGGTTGAGATTCCTTTGAAAGCTGTTAATGTGCAGTTATGTGAAATACAACAGCCATTTATGCCCAGAATCTGCTTGAGAGTATGCATGTACATAGTTAATACTCCAAAGTACTTTTCCATTCAGATCATTTCAACTTGGTTAATGATGTAAAAACAAATATTTATTCAGAGCAATGCTGCTCCTCCATTAATGAACTACTGCCTGGTCCCCTCATTATTGCACATCTCAGTCACTTTCAATGATGCTCAAAAAGCACACCTCCCAAAGGAGTCTTTTTCCCCCATGCTCACTCAGTTTAACTTCCTCTCCTGGTTTATCTAAACAGGAATTCATCTCCATTTTAGGAAGTACTTACTTCACAAATTAGCTTTCCTTATATTCCTTCTAAAGCAAAACAAATCTAGTTTAGTTTTGTTTCTAAGAATCGAGGTCAGAAATGCTATAACTTAAATTTTGTAACTGCTTAACAAGGAACACGTTGACTACTAGTTTTTCTTAAAGACAGTATTACCCATTTCCAGAGTACATATTTTTAAAATTAATAGACTTTATTTTTAGAGAAATTTTAGATTTACAGAAAAATTAAGCAGAAAGTAAGAATCTATTTTTTGAGCAGAAATTTTTGAGAGCTGGCAAAATTTCAGGGTCTGTTGTAATAGTTGGGTTTTTGTTCCATTGAGCTGTGGATACACCAATAGCTTATAGCCAAGTGCATATTAGTACCCATCACATCCATGAATGAGATATTTTTCTTTAGATCACATGGCTCTAAATTACAGGTTTTACATACAGTTAGCCCTCTGTAACAGCAGAGGTGGAATCTGTGGATACAGGGGGCTAACTGTTACCTGAAAAAGCAGGGTTTGTTTGCCTGGTGAGTAACAAGCGACCCTCCATGAGAATGCAGGAGTTTTCTTTCAAGAAAGGCGGGCACTGGACGTATTCTCCAAATCAGTGTCTTCTCAAGGGAAAGTGACAGCAGGCTGTTGACAAAAAGAGCTAAACTGTAAAATATTTAAAAAGGTTTATTCTGAGCCAAATATGAGTGACCAAGGCCCATGACACAGCCCCAGAGGTCCTGAAAGCAGGTATCCAAGGTGCTTGAGTCACAGCTTGATTTTATACATTTTAGGAGGACAGAAGTTACACAGATACCAATTAATACCTGTCAGGTGTGCATCAATTCAGTCTGAAAAGGTGGGGCAACTCAAGGCAAGGGCCTCCGGGTCATAGGTGGATTGAAAGATTTTCTGACTGGAAATGGGTTGAAAGAATTACGTTATATCTATTTTTTTGAGACAGAGTCTCGCTTGCTCTGTCGCCCAGGGTCGAGTGCAATGGCATGATCTCAGCTCACTGCAAACTCTGCCTCCTGGGTTCAAGCGATTCTCCTGCCTCACCCTCCTGAGTAGCTGGGATTACAGGCACATGCCACCACACCTGGCTAATTTTTATACTTTAAGTAGAGACAGGGTTTTGCCATGTTGGCCAGGCTGGTCTTGAACTTCTGACCTCAGGTGATCCACCTGCCTTGGCCTCCCAAAGTGCTGGGATTATAGGCATGAGCCACGGCCCTTGGCCAAGTTACTTTATTATCTAAGGATCTGGAATCAATAGAAAGGAATTGTCTGGGTTAAGACAAGGGGTTGGGGAGACCAAGGTTCTGAGGTGGGAGGCAGGACTTGACTCTAGAGGTGGGGCTTGGAGGCCAGACCAGTTGAAGACTAGCTAAAAACAGGTGCGGGGGGGTGGGGCAGAAACACCTCCTCATAAGACAAACCCACCAGTGTGTCATGTCAGTTTACCATTGCCGTGGCAACACCTGGAGGTTACTGCCCCTTTCCATGGCAATGACCTGACAACTGGGAAGTTATCTCACTCATTCTAGAAATTTCTACATAACCCCCTTAATTTTCATATAATTACAAGTGGGTACGAGTGCAGACCTGCCTCTGAGGTGCTACGCACACTGCCTATGGGGTAACCCCACTCTGCCAGGAGGAGGACCTTCGCTGCCGCTGGTCCACTGCTGCTGGTCCACTGCCGCTTTCAATCAAAGCTTCGATTTAACAGCAGCAGCTGACCCTTGAATTCTTTCCTGGGAGAAGCCAAGAACCCTTCAGGGCATAGCCTCAATTTTGGGGCTTGCCTGTCTTGCATCAGTTCTTATTATGCAGATGAAGTCTCCCGGTAGCAGGCTTCAGAGAGAATAGGTGGTAAATGTCTCTTACCAGAGCTAAAAAGGTGCCAGACTCTTAGTTCATCTCTCCTGGATCAGGAAAAGACCTGGAAAGGGAAGGGGATTCTCTACAGAATGTAGAGTTTTCCCCACAAGAGACAGCTTTACAAGGCCATTTTAAAATATGTCAGAGAAATATATTTTGGGGTAAAATACTTGGATTTCTTTCAGGGTCTACTGTCTGTCATTTGGGGCTATACTAGAGTCAGATTGAGATTTAGTGTCTTATTGCTACAAAGACTCTGTTTTGTCAGTCTTAAGATCTGTTTTAATGTTAATGCTGGTCAGTTGTGTCTTTTTTGTTTGATGTAATCTCATTTGTCCATTTTTAATTTTGTGCTTGTGCTTTTTGTTAGGTTTTGAATGGAGGCGAGGGTTAAAGAAAGACACACACACCCACAGAATGAGAGAGAGAGAGAGAGAGAGAGAGAGAGAGAGAGAGAGGTTCAACAGCAAATGCAGGCATTTATGTCCAGGATAAACCTATAGAAGTGGGGGATCAGCTTAATGTCAGTGCCCACTGCTGCTTACATACAGGCTGGGGTACTTATAGGTGTGGGCAGAAGGGGTCTGGGGAGTGTGGCTTGCTGCCTGGCACGATATTGATAAGATGTTCCTATGATCAGGTGGTTTGGCCCCTGTTCTGGTGGAATGTGGTGTTCCTTGCATTTTCTCTTAGCAGAATATGATAAGAGGCAGGCTGTTTCTCATGGCCCGAACCCCCATGGAATGTTTCACTTTGACTAAGGTCTGTGAAATGGTGGGGGACTTAAAAAATGGTGCAGTTTGGACTCTTTTGGGGACTCTTGTTCTTTTTGACTACGTATATTTTCTAGGAGGACAGCGAGTTTCTGGATACTCTTAAATAGTACGTGTTGGAAACAGACGCTGGTGGTGCAAAGAAAAATCAGCACTCAGACAAAGGATCTCGGCAAAGCAATTTTACTTTCTTCAGAAAGGGTGCTCCTGTTAGCCATCTTGCCACGAGAGTACAGTGAACAAAGGAAAAGCAGACATATTTATTCCTTACGCATTTGGAGTGGTCCTTACTGCTGTGTCTGATCTCTGTTGATTGGAGCCAGGCCTCACAATCTAAACTAAAACCTGATGGGTTAATAACTTAAAACTTTTCTAAACAGGTAAAAGCAATGGAGAACAAAAGGAAAAGAGGAAGTCCAAATAAGGTAGGGACGGGAAGTTGCTTGTGAAAGGACTTAGAAAAATAATAACATAAACATTATTTATGTTAAAGTACAAGGATATGGAATGCATTTCGTGCCTGTGAGCATGTCTAGCACAAATATCTTGGTTAAACCACAAGGACATAGAATGTACTTATTCCTTTATATCTAACAGCTACTAGGATAGGGCTTAATAAAGAGTCACTAATAAAAAACAAGAAGGCTTTGAAGAAAGTCTTTAAAAGAGGCTACTATTTCTAACATTTATTATTATTCTTTAACAAGACAGGAAACTTTGAAGGGGAGCTTTTCTTCTTCCCACATTACTTGTGAGCTTTAAGTTACTCAATGATTTAACTTATGATGGTGGTTATCTTTAAACATGTCATGATTTTTTTCTTAATCATTTTTAGTGCAGACTGTATAAAGCATACAAAAGGCCACCATACTTATATATAATTTAAAAATAATTTAAAACAAATTAAAAAGTACCCAGATAGCTACAACCCAGTCCAAGAGTTAGAATATGGACAGAATCCCATGATGCACAATTTCCCTACACCATCCTCTACCTGCAACAAACCTCTTCCTCTTCCAGAAGTCACCACTCTTCTAACCTTGTGACAGTCACTTCCTTGCATACCTTTATAGTTTTATCACTTCTATATGCATTGCTTAGTTTTGCCTTTTATGTATAGATCTTCAATCGACTTGAAATTTATGTATGATATAAATAAATATTTATGTATGATATAAATTTATGTATAAAATTTATGTATGATATAAATATAAATTTATTTGTGTATGATAAAATATATAACACTGCTTCTCTGTCCCAACACTGTTTTTTAGAATTTGTACTTCCTTACCTACACTACCACTGAATCAGGAGATTAGAAGCTGGAGGCAGGGAACCTAAGGCTGATTCATGCTGCTTATCAGGGAAAGGAGGGGTTGAATCCGGCTTAGGTTGAACCTAAGGATTCATCCCTTTCCAACCCCTCCTTTTTCTGCGAGGCAGTTGAAAAATGAAAGTACCTCTGACTGGGCTGGGCACGGTGGCTCACACTTGTCATCCCGGTACTTTGCTGAGGCAGGCGGATCACTGTGTCAGGAGATGGAGAGCATCCTGGACAACATGGTGAAACTCCGTCTCTACTAAAATACAAAAATTAGCTGGGTGTGGTGGTGCAGGCCTGTAATCCCAGCTACTCAGGAGGCTGAGAAAGGAAAATCGCTTGAACGAGGGAGTCTGAGGTTGTAGTGAGCCAAGATCATGCCACTGTACTCCAGCCTGGGCAACAAGAGTGAAACTCTGTCTCAAAAAAAAAAAAAAAAAAAGAAAAGAAAAGAAAAAAAAAGAAAGTACCTCTGATTGGTCCCCTCCTGAGCCAATCAATCAGACTGGTTGGGGGCCAATGGGAAACCTCTAGTGGGTATTTAAACCTCAGGAAATTCTGTAACCGAGGCTTTGAGCTGCTTGCTTGAGTCCACTCCTACCTGTGGAGTGTCCTTTCAGTTAAAATA
Source organism: Cacajao melanocephalus (assembly GCA_963573385.1). Taxonomy (NCBI): domain Eukaryota; kingdom Metazoa; phylum Chordata; class Mammalia; order Primates; family Pitheciidae; genus Cacajao; species Cacajao melanocephalus. The sequence continues at coordinate 13,366 of CAUYLG010027152.1, forward strand.
AATCTTGGCTTTTGCTGCCTTGCTTTGTGTGTTTGGTCTGATTCCTTGTTCAAAACGCCAAGAACCTGGCCAACTACCCTCAACTGGCAACATATTTTGGTCAGCAAGCCAGGAGGTAAGCCCAATGTTTGGGATTTATTTTTCTCTTTTTCCCCTTTTCTGTCCCTTTTCCTTTCCAACTCTGGACCCTCAGTGGACGGTGCCTGAGCATGGAGGCAACTGCAGGTTTCTGGCCGGGGCCACTCTCCAGTGAAACTGCAATGTTTCCATGTAGAAGCGCCTGATCACCACCATCCAGTTTGGGTGAGAGACCTAAGTCCTTTTTTTTTTTTGGTCTTTCAGTAGCTGTTTCCTGGCAAGGCAAATGATCAGAAATCCCACATGTACAGGCCTTCATGGCCCCATGCCAAAACCTAATAATTCCCCCAAAGAAAGTCCAAAGGCAGGACTAGATATTATAGATAACCCCCTTTTAACAAGGGTCACCTGCCTTTTATGGTGAATAGCAACTGCCCCCATGTAGCCCCTTGCCAAGTGCTCCTGAGGCTAAAACCCACACTGGACACCCTACTAAGTCCACCTCACACTCGGAGGGGAACACCATATTCGACTCGCCCTCCAGCCCTGCTACCCCTTAGGGAAGAAGCAGGAGCTGAGGGGCCAGTCCTAGTGCAGGCTCCCTTCTCTGTAACTGATATACAACAGTGTAAGGGAAAGCTAGGAAGCTCTTCTGAGAATCCCAGGAAGTTAGCAGATGGGTTCCAAACTTTGACCATAGCCTTAGATTTCTCATGGAGAAATGTTCAATGCTAGCAACCTCTTGTACCCTCTTTGAAAAGAAATGAATCTTTTAAGGCTGCCCACCAGGAAGCAGACGATCTAATTGCCCCAAACCCTCAGGGCAATCACCTGGGCTCAGACACAGCCCCCGCTACTCTGATCCTGATTGTTGGGACTCTAAAACGCCCGTGGGAGTGAACAGCTGGGCTAAATTTCTTGAGGCTCTCCTTGGAGGCATGGGAAAGGGAATAACTAAGGCGGTAAGTGATGATGAAGTAAGGGAGGTTACACAGGGTGAGGCAACCCTTGCCACGCTCATGCTCATGCTACAATCTGGAAGGAAGGGGACTGCTAACCAGCAAATACTCCCCTGTAAAGCATGGGCCTGAAATTCTTCAGGTTTTGGAAGCGATACACCTGCTAAAGGCTGTAGCCATTGTAGGGGGCATCAAAGGGACTTAACCCTTATAGTGCAACAAAACAAAAACTGCTGGAGAAGCCACAGCTGTCTCGGTGGCTCACGCCTGTAATCCCAAGACTTTGGGAGGCTGAGGCGGGTGGATCATGTGAGGTCAGGAGTTCCAGACCAGCCTGGCCAACATGGGAAACCCCATGTCTGCTAAAAATAACAACAATTAGCCGGGTGTGGTGGGTGGGAGCCTGTAATCCCGGCTACTTGGGAGGCTGAGGCAGGAGAATCCCTTGAACCTGGGAGACGGAGGTTGCGGTGAGCTGAGATAGCCCCTTAATAAGGGCAAAGGAGGAAACTGATTTCACAAGAGTGGAAATCCGTCTCAAACAAAAACAAAAACAACAACAAAAAACTTGGCTTGACTCTTTCCATATGGGGAGAGCTGCCGGCCTGGCCATGGTCAACAGGTTCTTCTTTGGGTCTAATTTAGCTTGTGTGGTTAAGCATGTCTGTCAAGCCTGCTCACTGTGTGCACTTAGCCCAGGACACAATACCTCCTCTAATAGAACCAGTCCAGAGGAGAGTTGTTTTTTTTTAGATACAGTCTCGCTCTGTCACCCAGGCTGGAGTGCCATGGCACAATCTCAGCTCACTGCAACCTCCATCTCTGGGGTTCAAGCAATGCTCCTGCCTCAGCCTCCCGAGTAGCTGGGATTACAGGTGCCAGCCACTATGCCCAGCTCAGAGGAGACTTCTGTTAGAGGACTAATAGAACATACACAGGAAAAGACTGGCAATTAGACTGCACACATAAGCCAGCTTGCAGAGGATACAAGTTTTTGTTAGTACTAATAGATATCTTTACTGGTTCGGTTGAAGCTTACCCTACCAGAACAGAGAAAGCTAATGAGTTTATAAGGGTTCTCTTGAAAGAAATAATCCCCCCTAATTTGGGTTACTTCAGAGTCTCCAAAATGATAACGGCCCATCCTTTCCCAAATAACTTAAGGGGTTGCTAAGGTTCTCGAGTCAAATACTATTTACATTCAGCATGGAGGCCTCAATCTTCTGGGAAAGTAGAAAGGTCTAACCAAACTCTCAAATGATTGTTAGCTAAGCTGTATCAGGAAACATCAGAAGGTTGGATCAGCTTACTGCTCATAGCCTTCTTAAAAAATCTGTAATACCCCTAGAGCAAAAATTAATATAAGCCCATACTAAATGTTATATGAAGGCCATTCTTAACTAATGATGTAATTACTGATTCAGAAAAAGCTGATTTAGTAAAATCCCTAGTTAACCTAGGACAGTTTCAGCAGGCTTTACAAAAGTTTGGAACTCAAAGGCTTCCCATACTGGGAACTAACCAGCAACCCCAAATCAGGCCAGGAGATAAAGTGCTTGTCAAAGCATGGAAGGAGGGATCATTTACTCAACAATTACAACCCGAATGGAAGGCACTGTTTTCAGTAATACTGGCTACACCTTCTGCGGTCAGAGTACTAGGATTGGATAGTTGGATACACCTTCAAGGATCAAGTCTGTGATACCTGAAGCCCTGGACCTGGAACCTGAAGTTCCCTTCAGTCACTACACCTGTGAACCTGTGGAAGCCCTAAAGTACCTGTTGAGAAGACAGCCGAAAGATAGATGTTATAAATGGGTTCTCAGTGCCACAGAGAATCAACACTGAGACTATGGATCTGTGAGCAAGGCCAGTTTTACTTTCTGCAGAAAGGCTGCCACTTGCTAGCAATCTTGCCATGAGAGCACACCTGAGCAAAGGGAACAGGAGCATTTATAACCTGATGCAGCCACCCTACTGCTATGTCCAGTTTCCATTGGCTGGAACAGGACCTCACATTCTAAGCTTTACCTGACTGGCTAGCAACTTAAAATTTTCCTACATAGGTAAAGGCAAGAAAGGGTAAAGAAGAGAGGAAGTGACTTGTGGAATGCTGAGAAAGGCAAAAGGAGTTCTTAATAAGGGCAAAGGAGGGAACTATGATCTAATGCTTGCCTGGGCTTGCCCAGACATGTCAGGACGAATATCTGAGACAGCCAAGGAAACTTTGAAGAGCAACTTCTGTTTCATTTTCTACAGTGAATAAATGCCTGTCAACTTCCCTTGGTGTTTCGTTGCATAGTTACTGTAGGCTGGCTAACAGAACCCATGTTTTTATATTTTTTGCAAATTAATTGCCTTCTTTCAAACAGTTGAAATTGCTTCCTTTGTAGTAATTAAGTAGAAAATTTTAATTCATTTCTATAAGAAACATTCCTGACAGCATAGGTATCCACTTCCTGAAGTTCATTAAATCTTTTAACCAAATTCATTTCCTCTTGCCTAGAGATGATCATGCAGTAAGGTTTCCAGCCAGTTCCAAATGAATTCACCACTCCTGGCTATCAAGAAACTACCTTGTCTTCAGCAGACAGAGCAGGGTGAGAGTTCTGTGATCCCTAATAGGTAGGGACTGTGCCCCAAGTCAGCGTGAAGCAGTTACAGAAAAAAGACCATCAGTCTGTCTGCCTCCCATAAAGACTTATGGGGATCATGTCTCAGTGGGGAAATGAGGCAGGAGAATAGGGCCTGGAGGCAGGAAACCTAAGGTTGATTTATGCTCACTGGATATCGGAAGCTACTGCCTTTTCAACCCCTCCTTTTTCTGCGTGGCAGTTGGTGTTTGGCAGTTGGTGTTTGGCAGTTGGTGGGTGGCAGTTGGTGGGTGGCAGCTGGGTGGCAGCTGGGTGGCAGTGGGGTGGCAGTTGGTGGGTGGCAGTTGGGTGGCAGTTGGTGGGTGGCAGTTGCCACCCCTCCTGTTTCTGCCTGTCAGTTGAAAAATGAGAATGCCTTTGTTTGTTCCCTCCTGCAACCAATCAGACTAGTTGGGGGGCCAATAGGAAACTTCTAGAGGGAATTTAAATCCCAGAAGATTCTGTAACCAAGCTCTTAAGCTGCTTGCATGAGCATGCTCCCACCGTGTGGAGTGTACTTTCACTTAAAATAAATCTTTGCTTTCACTGCCTTGCTTTGCACATTTTGTCCAGTTCTTTGTTCAAAACGCCAAGAACCTGGGCAACTACTCTCAACTGGTAACACCACCTCTGTCAAAAATGAAGTGTCCATATATGCCTGTTCTTGGGCTCTCCATTCTATTCCAATTGTTGTACTTGTCAAGCCCTGTGTTAATACCGTGCTATCTTTAAAGCAAGTTATTTCTGTTGATGTCTGGCTTGTTTGCACATACTGGTCATAACATGGCTTGCCTGATTGTAATCTCCTGATTTTGTTGAGACTTACTTTATTGTCCAGTATGATTCACTTTGTAAAGGTCTTGGGTGTGCTTGAAAAGAATGTGTGATATGCAGTGTTGGGTGCTGTGTTCTGTAAATGTCCACTTGATCAAGTTTGTTAATTGTATTGTTCAAATCTATGTTTTTACAGATTTTTCATCTACTTGTTCTATTAGAGAGGTGTATTAAATTTCCTGGTATGATTGTGCTCCTGTCTGCTTCCCCATGTAGTTCAGTATTTATTTCATATATTTTGGGTTTATAAGGGTCATACAAATTTAATATCGTTATATCTTCCTGATGAATGGAACATTTAATCAATATGAAGTGAACTGCTTAATCTCTAGATATACTGCTGCCTTCAAATTTTGTTTCTGCAATTCATAGAAGGAAAACTATTTGCTATATATATATATCATATGTATGGTGTGTGTGTTTATGTATATGTATGTGGTTTAGATATCTATGTATGTGGGTATATAATATACTTTTTTATTGTGGTAAATATACATAATATAAATTTGTCATTTTAATCATTTTAAGTGTTCAATTCAGTTGCATTAAGTATATACATGTTATTGTGCAACAATACCACTGTCCATTTCCAGAACTTCATCTCAAACAGAAACTCTATACCTATTAAACAATAACTTCCCATTCCCCTCTCCTCTCCACCCCCTGATGATCTCTAATCTACTTCCTGTTTCTAAAAATTCACTCTTTCTAGGTACTTCATATAAATGGAATCACACAGCATTTATCCTTTTGTGTCTGGTTTATTTCACTTAACATGTTTTCAAGATCCATCTATATTTTAGCGTGTATTGTAATTCCATTCCTTTTTTTTCTTTTTTTTTTGAGGTGGAGTCTCGCTCTGTCACCAGGCTAGAGTGCAGTAATGGTGTGTCTTGGCTCACTGCAACCTCCACCGCCTGGGTTCAAGTGAGTCTCCTGCCTCAGCATCCTGAGTAGCTGGGACTACAGGTGTGCCCCACCATGCCCAACTAATTTTTGTATTTTTAGTATTTGATCATTTTATGTTTTTAACATATCTATATCTTTGTATTTAAAATGTATCTTTTGGATGGGTGCAAGGAGGCCAAGGTGGGCAGATTGCTTGAGTTCAGGATTTCCAGACCAGCCTGGGCAACATGGCAAAACCCCGCTTCTATAAAATACACAAAAAATTAGCTGGGTATGGTGGCATGCACCTGTAGTCCTGGCTATTTGGGGGACTGAGGCAGGAGGATCACTTAAGCCTGGGAGGTCCTGGCTGCAGTGAGCCGAGATTGTGCCTGGGTGACAAAGTGAGACCTTGCCCCTTTGGGAAAAAAAAAAAGTATCTCTTATAAATGACATATAATTGGATCTCGATTTAAAAAATCCAGTCTGACCATCTATGTCTTTTCATCAGTCTGGGGACAATTTCCATTTACTATAGTTGTCAATATATTTGGGTTTAAATCTACCATCTTACTATTTGTTTTCCATCTGCCTTATTTATTATTTGGCCATTTTTCTTCCTTCTTTTAAATTATTTTATTTTTTGATTTGCAGTCTTGCTCTGTCACCCAGGCTGGAGTGCAGTGATGCCATCTTGGCTCACTGGAGCCTCTGCCTCCCGGGTTTAAGTGATTCTCCTGGCTCAGCCTCCCGAGTACCTGGGATTACAGGGGTATGGCACCACGCCTGGCCAATTTTTGTATTTTTAGTAGAGACAGGGTTTCACCATATTGGCCAGGCTGGTCTGGAACTGCTGACCTCAAGTGATCCGCCCACCTCGGCCTCCCAAAGTGCTGGGATTACAGGTGTGAGCCACTATGTCCAGTCTCTTTTGAAATATTCTAGTATTACTTCGTATTCAACTTATCTTCTGTAGGTGTAGCTATACCTCACCATTTTGTTTTTCAGCAGCTGCTCTAGGGATTATAACATGCAATCTTATCAATGTCTAATTAGCAGTATATCACTTTACATGTAATGTACAAATATTAAAGCAGTATAATTTATTTCATTTACCTCATCTTCAGCTCTTTATCTAGTTTTGTCATATATTTTGCTTCTATACAAATTATGCATTTCATAAGACATTTTTATTTCTACTTGAAACAGTAATCTTTTAAGTAACTTAAGAAAAATCTAACCTTTTTATATTTACTCACATATTTACCATTTCTTGCACTCACCATCTTCCTATCTGGGTTTTCATCTGGAATCATTTGCCTTCAGTGTAAAGAAGTTTCTGTAGCATTTATTTTTGCGTGTGGTGCTAATCTTTTGGTAACAAAAATCACAACTTTTGTTTATCTGAAAACATCCTTATTTTATGTTAATTTTTGTTGGTATAGAGTTTTAATTTGACAGATTTTTCATCTTTCAACATTAATGTCCAAATTTTTTCTTTTCAGCAACAGGTAAATGGAATATTGTGTATTATAAGAATTTAATACAACATGTAATATAATTATTACATCTGTCTTTTTTCACTTAAGCTGAATGTTTTCAAGTTTTATCCATCTTATAGCATGTATCAGTAATTTGTTCCTTTTTATTGCTGAATAGTATTTCCAGTGTATAGATATATCACATTTTGTTTCCCTATTTACATTTTTTCTTTTTGTATTTCATTTATTTTGTGTGTGTGTATGTATTTTATTTTGAATAATTTTTATTGATTTAAGTTCACTGATCCTTTCTGCTGTGTCCAGGATGCTGATAAGCTTGCCAGTGAATTTTTAAAATTTCAGATCTTATATATTTCAGTTCTAGAATTTTCATTTGATTCTCTTTTTAGCATTTTTATATTTATTCTGACATTTTCAAAAATTTTATCCATTCTATTTTTTCTGGTCAGTTCTTTGACATTTATAATAGTTCTTCAAAATTTTATTTGCTAATTCTAACATTTGGATTATCTATGGGTCTGCTTCTATTGATTGTTTTTCTTCAGATCATGAGTTGTATTTCCCTGCTTTTTCATATGCAATAATTTAAAAAATATGCTGGATCTTTTGTATGAAACCTAGATATTCCGGATTATACTTTCTTCCTCTAATGAGTATTGAATTTGTTCTAGTAGGCAATTAAATTACTGGTGAATTACCTCTATTATATTGAAGCTTCATTTAAACTGTTTTAGGGCAGGGATGTTTCAATTTTGCAGTTAGTCCTGGGGTGTAACCCTAAGACCTGAGCTGGTTCTTATTCCTAAGGCATGGCCTTTCTTGGATTTTATTGGAAAGCCCAAGGTGTGTACCACACCTCTGTAATTGACAAAAATATGAATTCCAAACTGTGTCTCTAAGACGAGGAAGCTGCTAAAATGTGCTCAGCTTTGTAGCCCCCCAGCTGCTGGTTTTTGCTGCATCTCTCAGATTCTCTCCTGTGCACATAAAGATTCGGAGTTAGCTGAGGATTTCATGGGGATTTGCAAGCGGATTATGGGTTTTCCCTCCAGAGGTCCCCTTTTCTGGGAATTTCCTCCTCAACTTCCAGCTTCTTTGGAAGCCCCAAACTCCAAACTCTGGCTCCACATCCCCTAAAATTGCTTCTTTCTGTTTGAGGTCTCTTCTGCTGTGTGCAGCAGCAAGCTGGGAAGTCCCCTCAGGAGAAAATCTTGGTAAATATGGAGCCCATCTTATGTGCTTCCCTCATTTCAAGGACTGTCTGTTCCCTGCTCAATTTCTGGCTGCTTAGGTTTATCTCCAGTCCCTTCAAATACTTGTTTGTTATATTTTGCCCAGAGTTTATAAGTAATTTTGGCAGAGGGATTAATCTGATACAATCTAGTCCTCCAAAACAAGGACTAGAACTCTGGCCACATCTCTTCTCATCCAGTCTTTTTTTTTTTTTTTTTTTGTCCACTCGCTCTCTGCGCTTTCACTGGGAGCTACAATCCTGACTCATCCAGTCTTTTAATGCTCAAATTATAGTGGCTGTGACCCCTTAATTACAAGAAGCTTCATCTTTCCGCTGCAGTATTTTCTTGTGATAGTCTAAAGGAATGAGTCTTAATTAATACCGTCCGTGGGGAAGAAACAAGAAAAGCTGATTCGTCCTCTAAATGCCACATTCTCCACTCGTGTTTCTGTCATCATCACTTCCTGGAGATATTGGTGTAAACAGAAAGGTGAGAAGCTTCTTTAAAGATTGGCCCTATTTCAGGAATCATCTCAAATTCAAAGTCAGAAATCCGTCTGGGTGTGATACCTCTTTTCTCCAGTGTTACTCCCAGTCAGGCGGCAACCCGTAAAAGTGTTCGAATCCCTTCAGGTCCCATATGTAGGCAGCCATTTTCCCCTAGGCAGGCTCACAGAGTCCAGATGCTTGGGCAGGGTTGGCATTAAGCATGAGATACAAAGTTCTCTTCTATGTTAACTTAGCCCTTGTGTTGACACCAGATGGTGATTCCAGACCTCCAACCCTCTTGTGTTTCTCTTGGGTTATCTGCGGGCCAGCTTACTTCAGTTGGAGATATTCCAGTTTATTAGAAATATGTCAATAAGTTAGAAAATCAAAGGGAAATCTCTCAGATCTTTATTTTCTTCCTTCCTGAAGGTCCTTGTCTTTAGGGTGCAAGGGGGGCATCACTTACTTTTTTTCTACCAAGAACATTCAAACTCTTGCTCTCTGTTAATCTTCCCTACCCTCCCCATCCCCCCAAAAGAAAATCCTGCTCCTTTGTTCCTCTAGAACAATGAGTGGGTTCTTGCTTTTGTATAACTAAGTGACTAAGCTTAGTTATACAAAATACTTATACTTCCCCAAATTAAAAAAATGCTATGCTGATGTTCTTTAAAAGCTCTCTTCTTAAAAGCAGAAATGGCTAGCAAATCTAAAGGCTTAATTTCACTATGAAAAAAGCTTTTGGAAGATATACAAGTGGCCAAGAAACAAGAAAAAAATGCCTGACATCATTAATCATTAAAGAAATGCAAATCAAAACCACAATGAGATACCATCTCACATCAGTCAGAATGGCTATTTTTAAAAGTTTGAAAAATAACAGATGCTGGTGAGATTGCAGAGAAAAGGGAATGCTTATTCACTGCTGGTGGAAATGTAAATTCGTTCAGCCATTGTGGAAAGCAATGTGGAGCCTTCTCAAAGAACTTAAAACAGAACTGCCATTGGACCCAGTAATCTCATTATAGGGTATATACCTGCAGCACTCCATTCTCGTGCTGCTATAAGGACATACCCAAGACTAGGTAATTTATAAAGAAGAAGAGATTTAATGGACTTACAGTTCCACTTGGCTGGGGAGGCCTCACAATCACAGTGGAAGATTGAGGAGCAAAGGCACATCTTACATGGCAGCAGGCAAGAGAGTGTGTGCAGGGGAATTGCCCTTTATAAAACTATCAGATCTTGTGAGACTTATTCACTATCATGAGAACAGCTTGGGAAACACTTGCCCCCATGACTCAATTACCTCTCACTGGGTTCCTCCCATGACACATGGGGATTATGGGAGCTACAATTCAAGATGAGATTTGGACGGGGGCACAGCCAAATCATATCGATACCCAAAGGAAAATAAATTGTTCTGCCATAAAGGCACATGAACTCATATGTTCACTGCAGCACTACTCACAATAACAAAGACACGGAATCAACCTAACTGCCCATCATCAATACACTGGATAAAGAAAATGTGGCACATATACATCATGGAATACTATGTATCCATCAGAAGAACAAGATAATGTTCTTTGCAGCAACATGGATGAAGCTGGAGGCCATTATCCTAAGTGAACTAATGCAGGAACAGAAAACCAAATACTGGTTGTTCTCACTTAGAAGTAGGATCTAAACATTGAGTACACATGGACACAAAGAAGTGAACAATGGACACACCAAGGCCTTCGTGAGAATGGAGAGTGGAAGGAGGCTGAGGATCAAAAACTATCTATTGGATACTAGGCTTATTAGCTGGGTGACAAAACAGTTTGTATACCAAACCCCCATGATACTCAGTTTACCTGTATGACAAACTGCATATGTACCCCTGAACCTAAAAGTTAAAAAAAGATAAAATTTGTAATCAACAACAACCACAAAAGCTTTTGTTTCCCACAGCATTTATTACCACATATAAAATAGTAATACTTAAAACAGTTTGTGATTCCTTAAGAATCCAAAATGATAGTTATTTTTTTTATTTTTATGTTTTTATTTATTTTATTTTATTTTTTAAAAAATTTTTTAAAATTTTTTTTTGAAAGAAAGAAAAAGAGAAGAAAGAAAGAAAAAAAGAATGTAAGAGAGAAAGAAAGAGGAAGAGAAAGAGGAAGAGAGAACAGGATTCTTGTTTTATTGCCCAGGCTAGAATGCAGTCTAAAAATGGGTATTAAAAACCTCTTTTATGCCAATAATTGTGCTTAACAAT